>CM046954.1:35140160-35402560 GCA_025698515.1 Gossypium sturtianum
GGAAAGGAAAAAGAAGGAAGAAAGATAACGGGAAAAGAAAAGGGAAAAAGGGGGTTTTTGGGCTGTTGAAGAAGGGAGGAGGGAAGAAAATGGAGGCGGAGGGCGGTGGTCGGGAAGGGTTGCAGTGGCTAGGGTTTTGGGGGGGGAGTTGGGGAAGAAAGTGAACATGAGAGGGGGTTTAAATAGAAATTGGGACACATAGTCGCGGCCCACGTTCGTGTGCCCTGGGCGTGTTAGGTCACACGGCCGAATCGCATGGCCGTGTGACGCTTCGTTCGTTTCTCCCACGCCTGTGTAGAGGTTTCCACGCCCATGTTGATTGATCAGTATCGACCACGACTTATAGGCACGGGCGTGTTGCACGCCCGTGTGCTTTACTCAGTATTGCCCATGGTCTTAAGGCACGCCCGTGTGGATTTATCAGTATCCCGTGTTCCTTAGTCAGTGTCGACCACAGCCGCAGCGCACGACCGTGGCATTTTATCGCAGCTCGTGTTTTGGGGAAAATTTTGTCCTTGGCACGCACGGTCTCTGCCACGCTGATGTGCCTCCTCGTGGTGTCCACACGGCCACGGCCACGCCCGTGTGCAAGGCCGTGTGGTAGGGTAAACTACGTTTATTAATTTGGTTAGATTTTAGTTAAGTACTAAAAATTGAAAATAGGGGTATCAATAGGGTTAGTGCTCGGGTTGCCTCCTGAGAAGCGCTTGTTTAGATTCCTAAGCTAGACTTTCCTCGTATTCATATAATCATGGTGGTTCGAGGAGTTGAAACTCCTCATTCCTGCTATAAATTTTATTAAGATAAGGTTTTAGACGAGTACCATTTACCTTGAAAGTGCCGAATTGAGAATGAGTTACCTCGACTGTACCGTATGGGAAAATACTAAGTACCGTGAAAGGGGTTGTTCCATTAGGTTCAGAAGTGGCAACACGAGGATCGATTGCTTCTAACAGTACCTGATCTCCAACCTTGAAGTGATTTACTTTTCCTTTAAGCTCATCATGGAGTTGCCTCGGTTTCGCTTCGTGTGTTCTTAGTTTCTCCTTGGCATATGTCCTCCACTCATCTAGTTCATCGATCTGAAGCCTTTGCTCCTCGTAAGTTATTTCATTGTGGGCACGAGGACTAGGATGTGCCTCAGTTGTGTATTTTCGAGGTGCTTTCTGAAAAGAGGGTTGAACCAAATGGTTATTAATAGAATTTATGTACTCACCTTTATTACTCAACGTTCTAACCGAGTCACGAGCCTGAAGAGTGATCGTTTCGTCACCTACACGAAGTGTGAGCTCACCTGTACCAACATCAATTCTAGTTTTAGCAGTTGCTAAAAAGGGTCGCCCTAAAATTAAAGGTGCGTTTCTGTCCTCATCCATGTCTAGAACAACAAAGTCAACTGGGAATATAAATTTATCAATTTTTACAAGCACATCCTCAACAATTACCCTAGGAAATCTAATAGTTTTATCTGCGAGTTGAATACTCATCCTAGTTTGTTTAGGTTTCCCAAGACCTAGTTGCTTAAACATTTTATAGGGCATGACATTAATACTCGCCCTTAAATCAGCCAAAGCATATTTAACATTTAAACTACCAGTTAAACAAGGAATAGTAAAACTCCCTGGATACATTAATTTATCGGGTAATTTATTCTGTAAAATGGCTGAGCAAACTGCGTTTAACTCCACGTGCGATGCATCATCTAACTTTCGTTTGTTTACTAGAAGCTCCTTTAAAAATTTGACTGAGTTGGGCATCTACGAAAGAGCTTCGATAAACGGTAAGTTAATATGTAGCTTTTTTAAGAGTTGAAGAAATTTACCAAATTGTTCATCTGTGCGGTCTTTCTTCGTCGCGTTAGGGTATGGTACACGAGGTACGTACTCTTTACTTACCGGTGTTTGTGTATTGTGGCTTTCCCCACCCTTACCTTTACTTACCATAGGTTCTTGCTTCGATTCAGATTCAGATTCTACTAACCCTTCGTTGTCGCACACCATGATGGTATTGAGTTGCTCCCTTGGATTAGGTTCAGTATTACTTGGCAAGCTACCTTGTGGTCGTTCTGATATCAGCTTAGCAAGATGACTTATTTGGTTTTTGAGCCCTTGAATTGATGCCTGCTGATTTTTGAGTGCTGTTTCGGTGTTTTGAAAACGGGTTTCTAACACCGAGATGAATTTTGTTAGCATCTCCTCAAGGTTCGGCTTCCTCTCCTGTGGGCAGGGTTGTTGAAAGCCTGGAGGGGGTTGTTGTCTCTGATTTCCTTAACCACCCCACGAAAAATTTGGGTGGTTCCTCCAACCTGGATTGTAAGTGTTACTATAAAGGTTATTCTGAGGTCTAGAATTATTACCCATATAGTTCATCTGTTCGCTTTCTATGCCAGGGTTGTAGGATGGATATTCTGTATTATTCGTCCCTCCTCCATTTGTATTACACTGCATCACTGGATGTACATGCGAAGAACCACACAAACCATCACTCTTTTTATTTAAAAGCTCTACCTGATTTGATAGCATGGTGACTGCGTCGAGGTTGAAAACACCGGCTACTTTTGTTGGCTTCGTCCTCATAACTTGGCACTGATAGTTATTTAGTGACATATCCTCTATAAACTCATAAGCAGCCTCAGGTGTTTTGTTGTTTAGGGTACCGCCGGCGGCTGCATCGATCAATTGCCTAGTTGAGGGGTTCACACCATTGTAAAAGGTTTGAACCTGTAGCCATAATGGTAACCCATGGTGAGGGCATCTTCTCAGTAAATCCTTGTATCTCTCCCGTGCGTCGTAAAGTGTTTCTAAATCCATCTGCATAAAAGAAGAGATATCATTCCTCAATTTAGCCGTTTTAGCCGGCAGAAAGTATTTTAATAAAAAAATTCCAGTCATCTGTTCCCATATAGTGATTGATCCTCGTGGTAACGAGTTCAACCACTGTTTAGCTTTGTTCCTCAACGATAAGGGAAACAACCGAAGGCGAATGGCATCGTCAGAAATGCCATTAATTTTGAAAGTGTCGTAGAATTCCAAAAAAATTGCCAAGTGATCATTTGGGTCATCATCCTGCAAATCATCAAACTGAACAAACTGCTGAATCATCTGAATAGTGTTAGGTTTCAGTTCAAAATTATTTGCAGCAACGGCAGGTCTAACAATACTTGATTCAGTTCCTGTTAAATTAGGTTTAACATAATCATACATAGTACGAGGAGCAGGGTTCTGATTTACTGGATTTGCAACGACCACAGGAGGTAGCGGATTATTTTGGGGATCAGCCATCTCCTTGGTATTAGTGATATCGTTCTCTTGCTCTTCTTGTATGTATTGTAAGCTTCGCCTTATCTCTCTTCGGTTTCTGCGAGCTGTACTCTCAATCTCACTGTCGTAAAGTAAAGGTCCTGACGGGTTTCTTCTAGTCATAAACTAGAGACTCCTGCCAGAAGCAAGAAAGATAAAATTAATAAAAGTAAAAATAAAAATAAAAATAAATTGCAATAAAATAAAAATGGCTAAAGTAATAAAAATTTAGTGTTCCTAATATCTTAGTCCCCAACAACGGCGCCAAAAACTTGATGTGTCTCTAACTAACTATGATCACAATAAAGGCAAGCGCACCTACCGTTATATAGTATAGTTATGGTAGGACCGATAATATCGTATCCACAAGGACCAAGAGTACTAGTAATTACTATCTTCTTATTATATAGCCTAAGAATTAGAGTGATTTCTTTTTAAACTAAAATTAATTAAGAGCACGACAGAGAATGAATTTAGGAAAATACTTTTAGACAACTTATATGATAAAGGCAATACCCAAGGAATAATCCACCTAGACTTCACTTATTACTTTTGATTCATATGATTTATTCACTTGACTTAATCCGTAGAAATCCCTAAATTATGTTAATATCTCTTTCAAGACTAAAAACAACTGACTCTAGGTTGATTAATTAAAATCTCTTTCTAATTAAAACCCATATTGTCATATTAACTCGATCTATGGATTCCCTTATTAGATTTGACTCTAATCCGGCAGATTTTCATCGCCCTATTTCTAGGGTTGCAATCAACTCCGCTTAATTGTGTTGATCTACTCTTAAACAGGGACTTTTGCTCCTCTGAATAAGCACATTCGACTTGAATTAATAACCTGAATTATCAAAACAAGAATAAAAACTCACAATTAAGAATAAGAACAAGTATTTATCTTATAAATCAAATAATAATAAGATTCGTCTTAGGTTTCATCCTCCCTAGGTATTTAGGGAGTTTAGTTCATACTGATAGAGGGAAACATCATAGAATAGGAAAAACAACAAAACATAAAAAACCCAAAAACTTCTAAAGAACTTGATGGGAGATCTTCAGTCTTGATGGAGATCCTTCTTCTGAGCTGCTCCCCATGGCTGTCTTCGAGTATTTCCTGCCTTCTACTCTCCATCCCCTTTTAGGTCACCCCTTAGGGTGTTTATACACGGCTGTGTGATTTGCCCGTGTACGTTGATCCAGGCCGTGTTTGATTCTGCTTGTAACACACGGCCGTGTTTGATAATCCAGGCCATGTTGATTTCTAAGGTAGGCCATTTTATCCCTTTTTGGCCCATTTCTCGTTTTTTTTCGACTCCCTAAGCTCTCCTGAATGTAAAACATGAAATTAATGGATTAGGAGCATCGAATTCATCAAACCTAATGAGAATTCATCCAAAAATAAGCCAAGCATGGGGTTAAAATATGTGTAAATTATGGTTTATCAAAGACATTAATCAATCAATTCGGTACCAATTTTGGGCGTTACAAGGGTGCTAACCCTTCCTCATGCGTAACTGACTCCCGAACCCTTTTTCTCGAATTTCGTAGGCCAAAATCATTGTTTTAATAATTCCAAATGTTTTAATGATTAATCTTAAGGTGATCCGATCACACCTCAAAAAAAGGATTGGTGGCGACTCCATTTTCGTTTTAAAGTCGACCCCATTTTCCAAACCAAAAAATGGTTTCGACAAAGGGTTATAAGTTAAATTAATTATTTTAAATACTAGAATGGGATTAATTGAATAAAAATATTTATCTAGATCAAGAAACAACTCGAACAGACACAAATCGTAGAAAAGTCAAAGTAGCGGAATAGTGGTATGATCGTGTTAAAAGTTGTCATGAGTTTAGGCAAGTTCGTATATTGAATCATTCATTAATGGTAAAATTGTTAATTGCTATTGAATAATTAAGGTAAGTGAATTGATTATTATGTATTACATGGTTAATTGAATTTAATGATTAAAGTGAGTTAGTGATGAATTTAAGAACAGGTAAATTTCATGAATGGTTATATGAGATATTATAACGAAAAGGGAATTAAAGTTAAGTATGGAAAATGTGAATTTCATTGAAAAATATTGAAAATGCTAATGTGAAAATGAAGGTCACGGATAAGAATATTAAAAAAGACTCATTTGAACCTTGTGATCACTTAGGATAGAAATGACATGTCATTAAGGATTATATGTTTCGGGTGCTGGTCCTGGATGTCCTACCGATGGCTGAGGTTCTGCATTTATTGCGAATTCTCCACAGCTCGTATGAGTAGCATCGTGTAGCTAACATCCCTACCCACAGCTCGTGTGAGCATTATTGAAAATGTTATGGTTATATGGAAAAGGTGTTCCCAAGTATCCGATGTTATTCTATATGGTTCAACGGGTAAGTAAAGGTTAATAGAAAGGAATGTATAAAAACTTAATGTTACTAATGTTCATATGAAATGGAAAGATGGATATGCACATATGAAATGTAAAGGATGAGAATTTATCATGTGATGGATGAAATATGCATGAAATTCATTTCTTAATTTATGTTATGTTTCATAGATGCTATGTTACTCATTATCTACTAACTATATGGATTCAAATGAGAAGAATGTGTAATGGATATATATATGTGATGGATGATATATAAAGCCTAAATGTTTATTATGTATATGTCATGATTTACTTGAAACTTATATGTAATGTTATACTTACTAACCTTATGAGATGGTGTGTATAGGAAAGGAAGTTTGGCATACAACATGATAAAAGTATGTTGGTTGTTTAATTTAATATTTTTGGTAAGCTTAAGTTTCATTTATACGAGCTTACTAAGCACTAGTTGCTTATATAGTTGTTTTCTTTGTTTTATAGATCACCGGAAGGCTCGAGCGGTTGGAATCTTCGTCGGAGCACAATCACACTATCCATTGACTATTTTGGTAGCTTTTGAATAAGTTGGGCTAATGGTTATAAATGGCATGTATAGGGTTGTATGTTAGTTTGTTATGTTTCGAGCCTATGCCTAACATACTTGCGATATATATATATATATATATGTTTTGAAATAAGTGGTATATGCTTGTGTTAATAGGTGAGTTTGGTCTCTTATATGTGTCTTGTGAAGGAATGAGACTAAGTGTTATAATTTGAGAATGAAGTAACTAAATGGTGAGTGTGTGATGTGTGTTTAGCATGTACAAGGCTCATATATAAAGGTGTCATGAATATGTTACTTGGTCCACTTGGTTTGGTCATATCTTTTGGAGATTATGTTTTGTGGTGGACTTGTAAAGCTTTGTAAATAAGTGTCTTTTGGTCACTTTAAGTGACATGTAAATTTATATTTTAGACATGTTTATATGTACGGTTGAAATGGCTGAAATGTTTATGGTTGCAAGGAAGTAAGCTTAGGCTATGGACTGATAGTAAATTGTTTAAAGTTGAGGTGCCTTTGAATGGCATATTGGTTAGAACCTAAAGGTTGATAGTTTTGGCATGTATTAGGCTTGTTTAAATGTGTTTTTAAAGTATGGGAATGATTGATTTTGTTTTGGCTTGGAACCTAAGTGTTGGATGAAAGTTTGCTTTGTTTTAGAAGCTTTTTAAGGTGTACACAGCCTGGGCTATTCCACATGGCGTTGTGACACACACAGCCATGTGTCTTATTAATTTTTAGGTGTAGGATTTTCCACACGGTCATAGTTAGTTACACGGTCTAGCCACACGGCCATGTGTGAAGCCACACGGCCATGTGACCCCTATTTCCAAAATTTTCAATTTTTTGCATATTTTTCTGTTTTGATACAAATTAGTCCCGGATTGTTCTCAAACTATTTTTAGGGCCCCGTAAGCTCGATTTAAAGCCCATAAGTGTATTTTACCCTAATTTTTATAAGCTATTGAATGTTATCATTTATTTATATTTTTGTTTCTGTTTGATGATAAATGTCCTAATTTGTACTGTAATGCTTCGTAACCCCAATCCGGCGACAGAGAAAGGTAAGGGTGTTACAGGCTAAGCCAATTTAGGCAAAACGACGACAGTTTGGGGTACCGGAGGGGTCACACCGACAATGGCACCGTTGGGCACAACGATAGCTATCTGGCGACCAATAGATGGTTGGCGGCGGCGGTTCTTCGGTGGTAGAGCAGTGGAAAAATTAGATTCCTAATGGGACTCTAATGGGTAACTTGATTTCAAATTAACTTTTCCAAAGATAATACTATTTTAATGAATTTAATATTTAATTTAATTTAATATTTATCTAGATAATATTTTATTAATTTAAATTAATGTAATTAATTTTAATCATAATTGAACTCTCTTTAAACTCTCCCTATATAAAGATAGCATGAGTCATTATTCTCATACACTTGAATTCAAGAAAAATTGTAAAAAGAAAATTCTCTGAAAATTTATTTCAAAAAATTTACAGAGATATTCTTATTATTTACAACTTAACCCCGGAAGTTTAGAGAAATTACGAGATGGTCTCACTGATAATTTTGTGAAAAATTTTCTAATTCAAAGCGATACCACACTCGGCAGACATGAGTTTGAGGATAACGGAAAAGACTACTCGGTCGAAGCATTCATCCTAGACGAATCATAAATGTACGATTTTGATTAAGTATTTATTACTTTAGATAACACAACCAAGTTCTTGTTTTTGAAAAAAATTTAAAACTCTGGCTTTCCCTTAAACCTATTTTCCACTTTGTTTACAAACCCAATTTTCCAACAGCTTCTCCCAAGTCCTTCATGCTAAATTATTGGGTTAACCACAGTTTAACCAATGACAATGTCGTACATCATTTCCAATGAGTAGTATGCCATCGACATTTAGAACGAGAAAGACCACATTTTCATTCTCAATACGTTTATAAACACAAGGTTCATCTACGTTTTCCTCATATCCAAAAGTTTGATTGCTTGATCAAATTGTTGATTCCATAAGCAGGATGCTTCCTCAAGTCCATATATGGATCTAAACAGTTTGCACACTTTATGATCATTTCCTTTAGGTATATATATGGTGGTTTGCATCATATAGATGCTCTCTTCAAGATAATTGTTAAAGAATGTTGTCTTAACATCCATTTGTTAGATCTCGTAATCGAGAGTCGCCGCAATAGATAACAATATACGGATTGACTTGAGCATGTCAACCGGAGAGAAGGTTTCTTCATAATCGATATATTCTTTCCGAGTATAACCTTTTACCACAAGTCTGGCCTTATAAGTTTCCACTTTTTCATTGCATTTCTTTTCTTCTTGTAGATCCACTTACACCCTATGGGTTTTATCCCTTCCGATAAGTCTACAAGTTCCCACACTGAGATGGAATCTATAGAATCCATATCAACTTTCATAGTTAATTCCCAGAGCTTGGAATCAACATTCTACATCGCTTCATTATATGTGAGTAGGTCATCATCTTCCTGTTCAGTAGACTAAGTGTTTAAAACACTTCCGCCAAATTGGAAGAACTCAAGCCTGCGAGTGACCCTCCCAGTACGATGAAGTACCCTATATTGCTGATCGTTTGTAGGTCTACTATTAGAATTTGGTTCCGGAACCATTTCTAAAGATATTTGTGTATTTCCCGAAAGTTCCTCGAGTACTTCTTCACTTTAAGGTTTGAAGTCATTTATGTAATTTTCCTCAAGGAAAATTGCATAAGTTGACACTATCATTGTTTACTCTTTCAAGTTAGAAAACAAACCACCATTTGTTCCCTTTGGATATCCCACAAACATTCACAATTCTTTTCGTGAATCCAACTTCCTCACATCTTTATCTAATATGTGATTCAGGCATCCCCAAATGCTTAAATGATTTAGACTTGGCTTCTTTCCATGCCACAATCTGTATGGAGTTTTTGATGCTGCCTTAGTTGGTACATCATTTAGAATATAATAAGTTGTTTGCAATGCATATCCCCAAAAGTATATTAATAGCTTTGAATAACTTAACATCGAATGAACCATGTCTAACAACATTTGGTTTCTTCTCTCTGCCACACCATTCTATTGTGGAGTGCCCGACGCGATTAACTAAGATAGAATCTCTTTCTCTATGAGATACCCTAAGAACTCATCTAATAAATATTCTCCACCTCGATCAGACTGAAGTGCCTTTATGGGTAAACCTAGTTGTTTCTCCACTTCCACACGAAACTATTTGAATTTATCAAATGTTTCACTCTTGTGGTCCATTAGGTACACATGGAAAAATTCCGGTTCGAAAATTTTCTTGCACAACAGAAAATAAAAATTTTAAAAATCGACTCAGTTTGTGATATTTATAGTAATAAACCCTAGACTGAATTTGCACCTATATTTTCGGATAAACAGATCCTTGTCATTCCCGGATTTCAATCAAACGTTCTTCTCCACTATTCTCGTATCATGAACTACTTTGAGTGTGGGCTTAAATGATTCGAATCAAACACATAACTAGAAATAGTTTTCTTTTCTTTAATGTGAAAACAAAAATCTCTTTTGAAATAGAAATCGACAGAATTTGTTAATTTGGAAAATAGATTTAATTGTTGAGAATAAATTCTCTCTATTTTTCGGAAAAGTAACAATGTCTTAAAGTTGTGTGTAAATAGCCCTACTGGTGCTATTTGTTTATAGGGTAACCATTATTGAATTATAGAAGTTTATTTCAATTAGAAAAATGAACTCCTAGTCTAACTAGAAGTATAAGTGGCGACAACCCTAGTTAATATTATTAGGGTTTGTCGTCCACCCTTTTTAACATGAAGGGTTTTTGGACCTATCTCATGTTGGGTCCAATTACAAGTAGTTCCTGGGCTTTTAACCCAATACTTTATAATTTGATCTAACCCAATATTTGTTTTTCTATTTCCCAAAATAAACTTCTCAATATATTTCTAATTAAATAATCTTCCCAACACAATTTTAATTTCGTTAAAATCATGATGACTTTACCATAAAAGAATCCATGAGAAAATATATTTAATATTTTCACATTCAACGCTTCACTTTGATCATATATTTTGTTTCCATTTTCGAACATCATTTAATTCAAAAAACATAAATTTATTTTCAAGTCATTTTCATTTTTTATATTCATTTTTATTTTTCATTTTGGAGAAAACCACATTCATTTTCAAATGATTCCATTTCTCCATTTTCATTTTGGAGAAAACCATAATCATTTCCAAATATTTCTCATTTCTCCATTTTCATCATTTCTATTCATTTTTGTTCATTTGATTCAACATGCAATTCATTTTCAGTTTCAACGAGCTAGCGGATGGACCGATTGGATATATCCAATTGAGGCTGAAATGATTTATAATTAAGTTCCTACTTTTCGCCTATTAATTATAAACTCATTTAGTCACGAAGTCATTATAGCATTATGACTGAGCTCCCCCCAACGACATACCATTACGAAAATAAGTCGATCAGTGCTCGTCCAATGACCTTGTCATAAGTGTGTTACGCTCATAGGATATCCTTAATCTCTTTGTGATAATATTCGTTCTCCCAATATGATCCTATTTTATCTAATGGTAACAATTACAGCTTCTAGGGGCATATGGCAAATCTTTATCCTTTGTATAGAACATCTTAATTTACAAATCAAAACTGAAGTAGTGCAGGGATCTTAGAAAGGAATTAGCACCTCCCGAGAAAGATCAATGGGTGAGAGGGATTCATAGACATCTTTCATTAGTGACAAGTGTTCAGGCTGAACTTTGGACCTTTTACGATGGGCTAACATTGACCTTAAGTCTTAATATACGATGGGCTAACATTGACCTTAAGTCTTAATATATCTCGAACAGAGATTGAATGTGATGCAAAGATTAGAGTAAATTTAGTTAAGGATAACAACACTAACAAATGGCTTGTTGTGCTTATTACCGATTACAAGTCCCTAATGATCAATCAAGTCTCCCTCGACCACATCTATCTTGAAGGAAACCATTGCATTTGTATGGAACCTCCTATTAATATGGAGAAATTGTTGAAGGCTGACCCCTATGGCATGTAACGCCCTGAATTTGGGCCTAGAAGGAAATAGGTCTTGAGCGTGGGAACACATAAAAGTTTATGTGTGCAAGAAAATGACACAATTGATTGTTTGCTTTGATGGTTAAGTGATTTAGGAGTGTTTGGGAGTGTCTGAGAAGTCCTGGGTTCAAGCCCTGGCTTTTGCAAAATTTTGGTTTTCTCTTAAGTGAACCTTGGTGTTAGCATGTAGGCTTTAAAATAAATTGTGGCGGAATTATGTCGCAAGAGGAGCTTGTGGCTTAGTGGCAAGTGGCGTGTGGCACAGCTGAGAGGTCCGAGGTTCAAGTCTTGGGGTGTGCAATTAGGGGATTTATTTTTTTTTGATCTGTGCGGCTAGGGTTTGTGGTACAGTAGAACTCTGATGGATGAGAGGTTGGAGGGATTTGAGGAGTTGATTATGGAGAAGATTGAGGAGGATATCAAAGAATGGATTATGGAGGGATTTGGGGGAGGAAATTTAGGAGTTTGAATTAGAGAAGGTTGGTGCCGAAAATTTGCTTTGAGAGAAGGGAGTGTTCGGTTTTGGTTACTCTGGGTGCTGAAGCCGAAATCATCAGTAGACAGTTGGGGTTACTCTTTTCTTTGGTGCGTTTTGCATTTTAGTTCTTTTCTCTCGACCCTCTTTTGGTGTGCAGTATTTCTTCTTACTTTAAAACATTTCTTCCACACTTTACCTATTCGGAGGTTTTCTCTTAGGTCGAATTGTGCTCTTTTTCCTCTCAACTTCTGTCGACTACCATTCTCTCTTGCCATTTCTCCATTCGGTTTTTGCTCATAGCCGAACCTCCTCACTTTATTTTCTTTATTCTTGTTCTCCGTCCCTCTGTTTTTTTTTTCACTCTCCTTCATCTTGGCCGAACAGAGTTCTTTTCCCTTCTTCAGCATTTCTTTTCATTCGGTTGTTGCTCATATCCTTCTGGGTGGTGTTGGCCGAATGCTTCTGTGCTAACTACTGGTGTAGGGGATTTTTTTTGCAAGGGTGTTATCAAATCGACAGTGAAGTGAAGAAGCACTTATGTTTGGGAAGCAATCACAATCCATATCTCCGTTACGCAATAGATTTGTGATAAGGGCGTGAACCGATTGGGGTCAGCGATCTTGGAGGGATCAAGGTCGTTCATTCAGACAAGGTTGGATACAAGTAGGTTAATCGCGCATCTCGCAAACAGGTAATCCCCAGGCATAGATGGTTCGGTGCTGCGAGGGACTTGGAGACGGCCACACATTTAAAATTACTTTGGATTTGATTTACCTTAATTATTATTTTATATTGGGTTTGTAATAAGGCCTTTACTTAACTTTTAAACTTAAATTTTGGGTTTACTTAATCACATTTTGAAGCTGATAGAACTAGGGCGCGGTTTTCTTAAAAGATATCTGTTTTCAAAAACATCACGGCTTTACAACAATTAATTTAGAAAGTAAGCTTCCGCAATGATCAAGTTTTCAGATGTAACTACAATTTTGTTTTGAATAAATAACTTAAAAAGGCTTTATGAGTTTTAATTAAGAGGGCTATTTCAACAAGTTTTATGAGAACTACGTTTCCGAAATTTCACTTCAATGTCACTGCCAGATTCAGCCGTAACGTCTGGGCCGGGTTTGGGGTGTTACATGGCATCTTTTTGTATCCAACTTTATTTTGTTTAATGAAATGCTCTTTTGAATAATAATAATAAATCTTTACATAGTAGCTAGAGCTGATCATGGGCCGGGCCGGGCCAGGTTCGGGCTGGGCCGAAGCAAAATTTTGGGCCCATTTTCTAGGCCCGGGCCTGACCCGGCCCGAAATATGAGCCTAAAAAATTGTCCAAGCCCGACCCAAAATAAAATTGCTAAGCCCGAGCCCAACTCGGCCTGGCCCATATTAAATTTTTTTAGCTTATTTTATTAAATAAAAAAATTTAAAATATAATAAATCAAATACATTTAAAAACATAAAAACAAATATTAAAACAAGAAACAAATAAAAAATGATACTAAAATAATTCTTAAAACAATACACAAATTGAAAATATAATAAAAAACGGTTATATTAAAATTGAAACAAGTTAGAACTAAAATAATAACAAAATTAATAATAAAACAAAATTTTTACAATATCCAAATAATATTAAAAACGACAACAGACAACATAATAAATAGCTGCGAAAGAACAATAAAACACCACAAAAAGTAGCATCAAAATAGCACCAAACAACATAAAAAAACAGCACAAAAAACAGGATCACCAACAACACCAAAACAACACAAAAAACCTGCAAAATATAATCAACCAACCAAAATATCTAGACATTAACCAATCAACATATTTAATTTTATAACAAACTATAAATTGTAAGCTAAATTAAATTGTCAACAATTAAAAATGATTAAAAATAAAATAAAATATTTAGTATATAATTTGGGCCGGGCCGAGCCGGGCTCGGGCCAAAAAATCTTACCCGAGGCCCAGCCCGTTTTCTAAACGGGCCTCATTTTTATCCAAGTCTATTTTTCGGGCCTATACTTTTACCCGAACCCTCCCATTTTTTGGGCGGGCTCGGCCCATGATCAACTCTAATAATAGCCCACCAAACTTTTTTAAAATATTCATTTATTTGATTTTTTTTCTTATTTCTTAATATTTTTCTATCATTTTTCTCTTTTCATGGTACAAAAAAATTTATTGAATTAAACTCTGGAATTTAGTCAGCAATAAATTACTATATCATTCTATTTTTATTATTTAAAATTTATAGTCATTAAAGTTTTATAGTATTAGAATTTATATTTAAATATAAAGATGGCGATTAAAATATGTAGCTTGTTGACGGGTCAAATCTCTCAAAGCAGGTTTGCACTGACTATATTATTACCTGAAAGACTATATCTTTGTCTATGCTTTTGAACAAAAAAAATAGGGTTTATTCACTGTTTGCTCCTGAACTATATTCATTTTTCTATACTGATACCTAATCTTTTTTATTCTATTTTGGCCCCTGCAATCAACGGTGTTTCTTTTTAAAAAGCAACCAATCAAAACATGCAACGCGTCCCCATTCACTGCTGATGTGGATATGACTTGGCCGTTGACCATGTTGACTGAGCATTGACCATGTTGAAAATTTGTAAAAAAAGTTATAAAAATATTAAAAATTGTAAAAAAAATAAAAATGTAAAAAAAATTGAAAGTATTAAAAATTGTAAATAATTATTAAATATTGTAAAAATATTTTAAAATTGTAAAAAAGTTATTAAAAATTATAAAAATTTATTTAAATTTGTTAAAATTTATTAACAACAGTAAATAATTATTAAAAAATTGTGAAATTTCTGATTAAATATTTTTTACAATTTTTTAAAAAATTTTCACAATTTTTAATAATTTTTACAAATTTTAAATAATTTTTTTATAATTTTAAATAATTTTTTACAAATTAAAAATATTTTTAACAATATTTAATATTTTTTACAATTTTTTTTACAATTTTTAATATTTCTAAATAATTTAAATATTTTTACTATTTTTTACTATTTTTAATGAATCTTTTTCAATTTTTTTATTTAGTCCACGGCTACATCAACAATAAAAAAGGACGGGTGGCGTGCTCTGATTGGATGTTTTTTTTTAAACACCTTTAATTGTAGGGGCCAAAAGGTGTCACAGAATTTTAGTCTAGGTAACAAAATAGGACAAAAAAAATTTTGATACCAATATGAGAAAATAGGCATAGTTCAAGCGCCAAACAATAAATAAAGCCAAAATAATTACATCTTCTAACTTTATGGAGTTATAAACATGTCATTTGTTTATTAGATTTATATTAGTTAAATTCTACTATTAATCTATGTATTTTGTAAAAGTTATAGATTTAATTATTAGATCATTTTTAGTTTTGTACTATTCAATTTTTAAAATTTCAGTCCTCCAAATTATAATTGTTAAATTGATTAAGTTAAACTTTGTTATTTCCAAAATTTATGCTTCAAATATATTATCATATGTGTACTGTCATGTGGGCTTGTTATTTTCACGTACTACTCAATAAAATTATAATTAATAGGTTAATGACTGTCATTTACGTCAAAACTAAAGTTTCAAAATTCGAAAAGTATCGGGACTTAGAATGATTCAATTGGAGAATATGAATTAAATGTACAACTGTACGCATAGTACAGGATCGGTAATTGAATTTAACCAAACGAATTTAAATGTTACCGCTTAGGTCAAGACTAAAATTTGAAAATTTGAATAGTACAAAGATTAAAATTGATCAAATTAAAGTATAGAGACTAAATCCATAATTTTTACAAAGTATAAGGACTAATACCAGATTTTAACCTTTTATATTTCATATATAGACTACGAATGGATTTATATACAAGATGATAACATGTGATAAAAAAATATTTTAAAAGTTAAATTTACTTAATTTTATTACTAAAAATTGATGCATTGAATTATATGTTGTTAGTAAATTAAATATAAATATTTTTATTATTTTTATGGAGAATAAAAAAATTAAAATATTAGTCCATCCAAAACATGCGTAGGGAAACATGCAAACACACATCCATTTTCTTGATCAAAATATACCAAACTTTGTCATTTCCCACTTCAAATTCCATTTGACACTTTATTATTGTATCAGTTTATAATTTTATATTCATATACATATATGTATATATAGTCAGTCCCCATAGATTCTCACGTATTTGCACCCAAGATCATAAAGTTTTCAACTATAGTATCATGATTCAAATTTTCAATTCCATTGATTTTTCAGAGCTTCTGATTATAACACCTCTGGTTTACCTCTTAACTGACCTTAAATTCACCATAATGGCAATAGATTTTATTTTTTATCGACTCCAAAAACTCCACCAGCTTTTTCAAGACCACGACCCAGACTATGCCGATATCGATGACAACAATGATGAATTACGACCGTTACCGTCTCAGGTTCCGGTGCCGTTCATGGCCCATGTCGTGTCGAATTTGGTAAAGGCTAAGCTCCCTGTCGTCGAATTCAGCAGGTGGAGATTACGAGGCGATATCGACGATCCGTCAGCTGATTGTGCGATATGCTTGGCATGCGTAGAGGGGAGTGATGAAATAAGGGAGCTGGGCAATTGCAGTCACTTGTATCATAGAGAGTGTATTGATGGGTGGGTCGATCAGGGTCATGAGACATGTCCTTTGTGCTGGCTTAAGCTACTGCCATGCGAAGCTGCTGCTGCTGCTGATGAAGGTGGGGAAGTAAAGGGTGTATATGATCCATGGAGGTTGGAAAGAATGGCCTATCTGTTTGGTGAAGATTATTAATTATTCTTAGATTTTTTCTATTACAAGACTCCAACTCGAGTATTCATGAAATTTCATTTGTGTATTTTCCTTCCGCTTTCGTTTTATGCTTTCTCTTGCTCCAATATGTTAAAAAGTAATAGACTTTTGAATATGAATGGGTTAATTAGAGTGATGGTCCCCAAATTTTCTAACTTGTAAATTATTTCTTAATTTTCAAAAACGTTATAATTAAATCTTTTTTTTCCAGTCTGACAATCAATTGTTATACATGAGTGTTAAATTGGAGTCATGCAAGATTTTTATATCATTAAATAAGATGTACAACAATGAGAATACTTTGATTAATTTCCTTTCAAACGTATCATTGTTATAATTTGTTATCTAAAAAAGTATCCCACAATAATTTTAATAATTATTTCTCTGCTTTTATGAGTTTTCATCCTCCTAATTTTCTGGATTTATTATTATTATTATTATTGTTATCCTTATCTTCTAGAAATGCATGCTTTCATATTTTGGCCCACCTGCCTAACTCGCCAAGTCAAGGTTCTTCCTAACATAATTCATCAATCTCAATCACTGGTTTTATTTATTAATTTGTAATTTTGTAAATTAATTACAAAAATTATTTATGGATATATAAATATTTAATATTTAATATATAATTTTCTTTTGGAATTGGTATTTACTAACATCAATTTGTTTTGATTAGATCATTGGTCGGGTTATCTGTTCAAGCCCAAAAGCTTGCTCAATATTTGAGAGGATTTGAAAAATAATATTGAACTTGAAAAACGAGCTTGAACAAAAAAAAATTAAGCTCGTTTAAAATATGAGTTTGGCTCGAGTTTGAATATTCTAGGCCCGAACTCGGCACAACCCATTTTTTATATTTATGATACCCTAATAGAAAATTATTTGATATATAATCAATGGAGTTTTTTAGACTCCGCAAGCAGGTTAAGGGTTTGACAACCGTATTCTAAGGTGTAGTAAAAAATAAAAAAAAAAAAATTACATAAATAAATGTGACACTTGGCACATCCTCAATCCACTTATAGAGTCTAAAAAATTAGAGTGTATCAAATAACGACCCATTGATCGTTATGTCAGAGTCTTAAAAACTTATATAATGAATGATCTAGCCTAGAAACTAACTGTGACAACGATTGAGGCAAGCGCACCTATCGAATAGTAGTATAGTTTAGTGGCAAGACCGGAATGTCGAACCCAAAGGAACCAAAAGTACTAATACTAACTTTCTTTCTATTATTTAGCCTAAGAATTGAAGTGAATTATTGTTTAATCTAAAATTAACTAACTACTAAGCTAAAGACGCTAAGACAATGAGAATGAATTGGGGAAATACTTGTGGGAAAAACCAATTGATTAAGACAATACCCAAGGAAGAATCCACCTAGACTTCACTTGTCATCTAACTCTGAACCAGACGATTTATTCACTTGACTTGATCCGTAGGATTCCCTAATGTATATTAATACCTCCGTTGAGGCTACTAACGTCTAACCCTAGGTTGATTAATTGAAATCTCTTTCTAATTAAAACCCCTAGAATTGCATTAACTCGATCTATGGACTCCCATATTAGGTTTGACCCTAATCCGGCAGATTTTCGTCATCCTATGTCTAGGGTTGCGATCAACTCCGCTTAACTATGCTAGATCTACTCTTAGACAGGGACTTTTGCTCCACTGCCTAAGCACATCAATACTTGAATCAATACCCTGAAATATCAAAGCAAGAATTAAGAACACATAATTAAGAACAAATCAAGTATTTATCATATAGTTCAGAAAACAATAACAAGATCCGTCTTAGGTTTCATCCCCTCGTGTATCCGAGGGTTTTAGTTCATAATAATAAAAGAATACATCTCGGAAGAAAAGATAAAACAAAACATAAGAAAACCCTAAAAACCCTGAAGGAATTGAAGGAGAGATCTGCCGTCTTGAGTATGATTTGGCTTCTTGAGATGAATCAATCGGCTTTCTTCGAGTAAATCCCACGATTCCGACCTCTCCGGCTCGGCCTCCTGGCCTATTTGGACGCCCCAAAGGTTGGCCTTTAGGGTGTTTATATAGGCTTTTGGAATGTGTTTCTTTGCCTCCAAGTATCCTATTCCGAGTGAAATTCCTCTTTGTCACGGCAGGGACAGGCCCGTGTGAATCGACTTCAGGCCGTGTTCGAGCCTGCTAAAGGGGCACGGCCGTGTGTTTTGGGCCCAGGCCGTGTTGATTTCCTACTTTGGCCCATTTGGCCCGTTTTAAGCCCGTTTTCCGTTCTTTTCATCCTCCTATGCTCTCCTAAGTATAAAACATGAAATTAAAGGATTAAGAGCACCAAATTCCATAATTCAAGGGATAAATCATCCAAAAGCATACTAAATGTGGAGATAAAATATGTTACTATTACGGTTTATCACCCAATATATATTAAGATTAGTATTTTGTTCACTGTCAATCGAGTTTTTTAATTCCACAAGCAAGGTTTAACACATGACACATGTTTGTTTCAATTTATTTTTGTTTTTTTAATATTCCTTTAGGACACATGGCAACATTTCACCCTTGCTTATGGAGTTTTTCAACTTCACTAGTAGTTCACCAAATAATTTTTTTATATATTAAGTTATTTTTGTATATTATATATGTAACACCCCTAACCCGTATCCATCGCCGGACGAGGGTTAAGAGGCATTACTGGACATATCGAAACATATCATAAACATTTCACTAACATCAAACATTCACAACCATTCCATAGTGAAATATACACATAGAGTCCATTTAGAAGGTCTACGAGAAATTAAACAGGCATTATAGAAGGTTCGGGAATAAACTGATCTTATACGGAAACTTTACGGAACTTAGAAAAATTTTCTTTCAAAACAGGCACTGCGCCGTGTAGCTAGGCTAGGTGTGTGCCTCACACGGCCGTGCCTTGACCATGTCTCACGTGTGTGCAACAACGACTTAGGTCACACGGATGTGCGCACACGCTCGCATTTTTTTTACCCGTACAATATCGACTTGAATCACACACACGGCCTGTCACACGCCCATGTGTCTGGCCCGTGTGCAAGTCTGACTTGCTTCGAATTGCAATCTTGAGAGACACGGTCGAGACACACGCCCGAGTGCTCAACCGTGTGGGCAAATATAGGCCATTTGCAAGGCCAAATTGCCACCCATTTAGGGTCATTCCTATAAGCATCACTATATACTTAATTCATGCCTAATTAATGGTCAAAATCTTACCAAAACATGCACAATTCATGTTACAATATCCTCATTCATTTCCTTATACAATTCCATACCAAAAACATACGGTTCACATCTCATTTCAAACTATTTCAAACATGCAATATATTCACCATCTCAAATACCAAATCAAGTATGAAACATACTACTTCTATTTTACTAAAGTATACCATAATGGTCATTCACACAAGACCATTAATGCCCACCACATACACTATTTTCACATAGCAAAACATATACCAAAATCAATCCAAAGTTTCATCTATTATCAAGCCATATCAAATGGCTATATTTACACATTTCAAAACATAATCAAAATTCTCTAGCCTATACATGCCATAGTTCAATATGTACATTTTCAAAAGGTACCAAAATATAGTTCGATAGTGTGGTGATGATCCTCGACGATCCCCGAGCTTCCAGTAGCTTCGATAATCTATAAAACAATGCAAACACACACAAAGTAAGCTTTCAAAAGCTTAGTAAGCCATATACAAATAAACTTATCACATAGAACAATTACAAACCATTTCATACATATAGTTCTTGGCATAACACAATCACAAGTCATATTTCTCTTATATCTCAATTGATCATGTTCACTTGCTCATAATCACATATCATGTAATATAGCTCACATATCAAATGATCATATTCATACATAACTTTCATTGCCAAATTTCATATACATACATACGTATCGTAATTCGGATGCATATTCGTATACTTATTCATTTCTCAGAATGCCCGTTGAACCGTTCGGAATTAATAAGGATACTCGGATAGCTCGTAAAGCTCGTACAATGCCTACGTCCCAGACGTGGTCTTACATGTAATTAAATATCGATGCCTCTGTCCCAGACAGGGTCTTACACGAAATCATATACGATGCCGATGTCCCAGACATTGTCTTACACGTAAATCTCAAATTGATGCCAACGTCCCAGACGTGGTCTTACTCGATAACTCATATCGGAATCCTATGTCATGACATATGTATCCTAACTACTCCTATGGTTCGTATAGGGCTTTTCGGACGTTATCACATTATCGAAATTTTCTCGGATTTCACATATTCAGCTATAATAACCATTCATCACATTTCATTAACATATAAGCAATAATAATTCAATTCAAACAAATTTATTTGTATATAGACTTACCTCGTACGGAAATGAACGGAAACGAACGGCTATTCAATTACTTTCGATTTCCCCCGATCTAATTTTGTTTTATTTGGTTCTTGATCTATACACATTCAAATTTAACTCTTTTGTTTACAAAATCATTCAATTCAATCCATATACACATATTTAGGTCATTTTACAAATTAGCCCTCACATTTTCACATTTTAACACTTTAGTCCTCATTTCACAAAATCACAAAATACACAAAATTTCACATTTTTCATGCTTAGCCGAATTTTCATGGTGTTCATTTAAGCCCATATATTTCATTTATTTCACATTTTAGTCCTTCAATTTCTCATTTTCACAATTTATCCCATAATATTCAATTTCATCAAAAATTCCAATATAAAACATATTTATCTAACATCAAGCTTTCATATTTCACCATTTAACATCACAAAGCTCACAAAATCAACAATGGCATAACTCAAAATCATCATCAATTTCATGAATTAGGGCATGGGCTTAAGAGAACACGAAGCAACGATCACAAAAACATAGAAATCATCAAAAACCGAGCTCAAAACATACCTCATGCAAGCTCAACAAGTGCCGAATGCTCAAAGCTCATAAACCCTATCTATTTCTTCAATTTTCGGTGATGAATGCATGAAAAAAAAAAGATGAGTATTTGGCTTTGTTTTAATAATAATATCATGATTTATCAATTACCAAAATTAACCTTTCATAAACACATTAAAAATCCACTAATATAAACCCATTTTTGTCTATCCAAGCTTTTAATGGTCTAATAACAACATAAGGACCTCTCATGTAATAATACATAGCATTTAAGCACTTTTATCTATTATTAGCACACAGCTTTTGCATTTTACGCAATAAGGTCTTTTTTCACAAATCGGCACACAAACGATAAAATTTTCACACAGAACTTTCAGACATACTTTATCACATGCCATAAACATCAAAAATAATATTAAATTATTTTTCTGAACTCGAATTTGTGGTCCCGAAACCACTATTCTGACTAAGGTATAAACTGGGTTGTTACAACTCTCCCCCCTTAGGGATTTTCGTCCCCGAAAATCTTACCGTTGAACAAATTTGGATATTGCTCTCTCATTGCATCTTCGGGTTCCCACGTAGCTTCTTCGACTCCGTGTTGATGCCATAATACTTTCACTAATAGAATTTTCTTATTTCGCAATTCTTTAATCTCACGAGCTAAGATACGGATCGATTCTTCTTCATAAGTCATATCAGACTGAATCTCTATCTCAGACGGAGAAATCATATGCGAGGGATCGGATCTGTATCATTGAAGCATCGATACATGAAACACATTATGGATCTTTTCTAACTCAGATGGTAGCAACAATCTATAAGCAATCGACCCAATACGCTCGATAATCTCATACGGCCCGATGAATCTCGGACTCAATTTGTCTTTTCTGCCAAATCGAAGTATTTTATTCCACGGATACACTTTCAAAAATACTTTATCACCGATATCAAATTCAATATCTTTTTGTTTCAAGTCTGCGTATGATTTCTGTCGATCAGATGCTGCTTTCAAACTATTTCGTATCACTTTTACTTTCTGTTCAGTCTCTTTAATCAAATCAATCCCGTGAATTTTATTTTCACTAAGTTCAAACCAATACAGAGGTGATAAGCCGTAAAAGTAACATATTTTAAGCCCACATTTAGTATGCTTTTGGATGATTTAAGCTCTAATTTATGTAAAAATGTGCTCTTAATCCTTTCTTTTCATGTTTTATACTCAGGAAAGCACCCGATGATGAAAAGAACGAGAAACGGGCTTAAAACAGACCAAATTGGGCCAAGCCACGAAATCAGCACGGCCTGGACTTCAAGCCACACGGCCGTGCCACCATTCCTACTAGAACACGGCCTTACCACGACTTACACGGCCGTGCTTCATTCAACAACGATGTCGAACACACTACGGCCACGATTTTTACGGTGTGTGCCATGGCCGTGCCTCTGCTCAGAGAAGAGCAATTCCATTCGGGAAAGGATACTTAGGAGAAAGAAACATGTTTCAAAAGCCTATAAATACACCCTAGGTACCCGGTGAAAGGGGCGGAGAGCTAGCCAAGAAGCCAAGCCAGAAAAGGTCGATTTGTGGGAATCACTCGAAGATAGCCAGTTGATCCATCTCAAGAAGCTGAGAATTCTACTCAAGACGGAGGATCTCCTCTTCAATTCCTTCAGGGGGTTTTAGGGATTTCTTATGTTTTGTTTTATCTTTTCTCTTGAGATGTTGTCTTTTATTATTATGAACTAAACCTTCGGATACCCGAAGGGGATGAAACCTATGATGAATCTTGTTATTTGATTATTTGAATTATATGATAATAACTTAGTTTGTTCTTAATTGTGTGAACTTAATCCAAATCTAATGTGCTTAGGTGGAGGAGGAATAGACCCTGCCTAAGAGTAGATCCAACATAATTAAGCGGAGTTAATCGCACGCCTAAAGATAGGGTGACGAGATTTTTTTGGATTAGGGTGAAACCTAATATGGGAGTCCACAGATCGATTTTCATCGCTATTCTAGGGGTTATTATGTTTAACGAGAGTTCCACTAATTAACCTAGGGTTAGACATTATTCGCCTCGAGAGAGGGTTTAATATACGTTAGGGAGTCTCACGGATCAAACTAAGTAAATAAATCATATGGTTCAAAGTTAGATAACAAGTGAAGTCTAGGTGGATTTTTCCTAAGGGTATCGTTTGAGTCAACTCGAGTTTTCACAAAAGTTATTTCCGAATTCATTCTTTTTGTCTTTGCGTCTTAGCTTAGTTAGTAGATTATTTTTAGTTTAAACAATCATCACTTTATATTAAGGCTAAATAATAAAAAACGGTGAGTATTAGTACTTTTAGTTCCTTTGGGTTCGATAATTAGTCTTGCCTAAACTATACTACTATTCGATAGGTGCACTTGCCTTTAATCGTTGTCGAGTTAGTTTCTGTGTTCGGTCATTCTTTTATAAATTTTAAAACTCGATTTACAATGATCAAGTTTTTGGCGCCATGTTAGGGAACTAAAATATTAAGAAAACTCTATTTTTATTACTTTAGCCATTATTTTTATTTTTCGTAATTTATTTTTATTTTTAAATTTGCTAAACTTTTTTCTTTCTTTTCCTAGCAGTACGTCTAGTTTATGACTAGAAGGAACCCGAGAGGACCTTTAGAATACTGATGGTGATATTGAAGCTACCGCTCAAAGAAATCGCAGAGAAACTAGGCGAGCCCTAAATTACCAAGGAGAGCGAGAAGACAGATCCAATCCTATCAAGGGATGGACGAAAATAATCTTCCACCACAAGATGTGGGAGAAAATAATGCTCCTCGTACTATGTTTGATTATGCTAAACCTCATTTATCAGAGCCGAATCTAGTATTGTTAGGCCTGCTATAGCTGCTAATAATTTTGAATTAAAGCCTAACACTATACAAATGATTCAACAGATTTGTTCAATTTGATGGTTTACGGGTGATTTAAGATCCAAACGCTCATATAGCTAATTTTTTAGAGTTCGTGATACCTTCAAAATAAATGGCGTTTCGATGATGCCATACGTCTTGGTTATTTCTCTTTTCATTAAAGAATAAAGCTAAACGAGTGGTTAAACTTCGTTACCACGAGGGTCAATCACTACATGGGAACAAATGATGAAAATTTTTATTAAAATATTTCCCACCGCCAAAATGGCCAAATTACGTAATGATATCTCTTCTTTTGTGCGAGATGGATTTAGAGACATTATACGATGCATAAGAGAGATATAAGGATCTCTGAGAAGGTGTCCACACCATGGTTTACCCTTGTGGCTCCAAGTCCAAACTTTCTATAACGGTGTAAACCCCTCAACGAGGCAACTAATCGACTCAGCCGCCGGTGGAACCCTGAATAATAGAACTCCTGAGGCAGCCTACGAGTTTATTGAAGAGATGCCGCTGAATAACTATTAGTGGCAAGTTACAAGAATAAGGCCAACAAAAATAGCCGGAGTTTACAACCTCGACGCAGTAACCATGCTATCAAATCAGGTAGAATTGATGAATAAGAAGATTGATAGTTTGTGTTCTTCGCAGGTACATCCAGTCATGCAGTGCGACGCAAGTGGAACTGTGGCGAATTCTGAGTACCCACCCTACCAACCAGGCACAGAGAGCGAACAAATGAACTATATAGGTAACAATTTCAGATCTAATAATAACCCATATAGTAATAACTATAATACAGGTTGAAGGAACCACCCAAATTTTTCGTGGGGAGGACAAGGAAATCAAGGAAATCAAAGACAACAACCTCCTCAAAATTTCCAAAATCAGCCCTATCCACAAGAAAAGAAGCCGAGTCTTGAAGAGACGTTGAACAAATTCATAGCATCCACAGAAGCCCGTCTCCAAAAAAATGAGGTAACACTCGACACCCAACAAACATCGATCAAAAAGATCGAGAACCAAGTTGGAGGACTTACAAAGGCAATCGGGGAAATTACCCAGTCAGTCGGAGAAATTGCAAAGCTATTATCCGAACGACCGCAAGGGCGTCTATCGAGTAATAATGAAATTAATCCAAAGGAGCAAATCCAAGCCATAACAGCTCAAGAAAGCGAAGAAGTAGACGAACCGGTACCCAACACAAGGAAACGAGGTAGAAAAAGTAAAGTTGGGGTAACACAAGACAAGCCAAAACCGGTAATCAAGGAGTACCAACCTCGCGTACCTTACCCCCGAGGCATTAAGAAGAGGCGACACGGAAGAAGAACGATTCGGTAAGTTTCTTAAACTCTTAAAGAAATTACATATTAACTTACCATTACTTGAAGCTCTGTCGCAGATGCGATTCTAGGAAATTTTTAAAAGAGCTTACGACAAACAAACGGAAGTTAGACGAGTCGTCACATGTGGAACTTAACGCAAAGTGCTCAAGCAATTCTCCAAAATAGGCTACCACAAAAGCTAAAAGATCCAGGAGTTTTACAATTCCATGTTTAATTGGTAGACTAAGCTGTTGATAATGCATTAGTTGATTTAGGGGCAAGCATAAATGCCATGCCTTATAAATTGTTTAAACAATTAGGTCTAGGGAAACCCAAACAAACTAGAATGAGCATTCAATTAGCTGATAAAGCAATTAGAATTCCTAGGGTATTATCGAAGATGTTCTTGTGAAAATCGATGCATTCGTTTTCCCAATGAGACTTTGTTGTCTTAGACATGGATGAGGATAATTCGATCCCCTAATCTTAGGAAGACCTTTTTAGCGATCGCCATGACTAAAATTGATGTTGATGCAGGAGAACTCATACTTTGTGTAGGTAATGAGACAGTCACCATCAAGGCTCTCGACTCGGCTAGAACATCGAGTAATCAAGGTGAGAACGTAAATTCTACTAATAACCATTCGGTTAACCTTTATTTTCAGGAAGCACCACCAAAGAATACAACTGAACCCGATCCTAAACCCCATGCCAACAAAGAAATAACTCATGAAGATCGAGGGATTCAGTTCGATGATCTAGACGAGTGGAAGACACACTTCAAAGAAAAATTAGGGATACACGACGAAAAACCGAAACCACACGAGATAAAACCGTAGGAGCCCCCAAAAGAGCTAATAGGAACAACAAATCACTTCAAAATAGGGGACCAAGTACTGTTAGATCAGGTAAATCCTCGAATATCTCATCCGAACCCTGGCACAAACAAAGAAATATCTTTTAGGGTTATCAGTGTTTTTTCACACGGAACAGTCGAGGTAAGTAATCCTACTTTTGGTACTTTTACTATAAACGCATCTTGACTTAAATTTTTTCACGAGGATACAAATAATAACATGAGGAAGGACTTCCAACTCCTCAAACCACCTTGAAGATGCAAACGAGAAGAGAGTCTAGCTTAAGACTATAAACGAGCGCTTCTCGGGAGGTAACCCGAGCACTAATACTAGTATTTTTTTATATATATATTCAGTTTATCTTAATTTTCCTTTTATCTTCCTTTTTAGCAACTAACAACCAACTAACCAAGTGCGAGAATTCCAGGCCACACACTGACACACACACGCCGTGGCGTGGCGAGTGGGGGTACTCCGACGATTTGAACTAACAGAGCAGAGAAGGTACATGTCAGGGTAAAACAGATTTTCAGAATCGTGGACCCAACTACTACCCCACAGGCACCGACAAAGTGGCATGGCCGTGCTTTACGACCGTGTGAGGCTACTCGACTTGTCAACCACACGGTGAACACGCCTGCGCTTGGGATAACCGTGCCAATATAATCGACTTGTCGGACACAAAGCTGAGACACGAGCGTGGGGGAACCAACACGCCCTAGAGCACACGCCGTGCGAGGTGGCCGTGTGAATCGACACACCCTCAACCCACGGGCGTGGGAAAGCGCAGATCTGAAAGTTTATTTAAACACCATACCCTTCTCCTTTCTCTTCTTAACCCACTTTCTTTCTTTCTTCTCCTTTCTTTTTCTTTCTTTCTTTCTTTCTTTCTTTTCTCCTCTTTATTTTTCCTTTTTCCTAATAAATCCTTAGACTCTTGAGCCACAACAATATCATATCCATGGCAAGGAAGCGTAAAAGGCCAATCACGGTCTCCTCAAAAAGACCGATTCACATGAGTTCATGCCGGTGACTTCATCCAAACAACAAGCCAAGGGTCTTTGAGACCAATTATCTACATTCTTTTATTTTTATCTTCTCCTTTATTTTCTTTATCTTTACTTCTCTTCTACTTAATTTAGTTTATTTTGTTTTAGTTTCTTGTTCTTAGGTTCTTAAGGTCGCTTGGGAATCACGCCACTTCCACCATCACCAACAACTCCGTCACCTTCAAAGTCACACCAACCTCTCGAACCATCTACCATAAGGATTCTCAGGCCCTCTATCTTTTAAACTTAGTTTATTTTCCTTCTTAGTCTCATTCTCTTTATCTTTCTTGTCTTTAATTATATTATTAGTATATTATTAAGGTTTCTTTAGATTTCTTGGCTAATTCTCCACGAGCCTCCCAATTTCTTCATCTAAGCTTGCGTTCGTCATCCGACGCCCATCACCACCACCAAAGGCACAATCTCCTCTCAAGGAATCATCCAAAAATTCAGGAAGTTTTCACTTATCCCCATATCTAATGATTTTATTACAAGGTTATTATATATTTTTGTACATTGAGGGCAATGTACATCTCAAGTGTGGGGGGTGAACAACCTAAAAAGATACCTAACTTAAATCCCTGAATTTAGTCTTGTTTGAAAGTAAATTACTCATATTACTTATTAGGATAGAATTTCTGATGATTTATGATTTTTATTGACATGTTTTAGATTAAGTCATTGATAATTGTGCATTGATAATTAAATTCTAAGAATACTAGAGAATCAAGCATGATAAGTCTATTTTTCAGAAATTAAAAATTTGCTAGGTTGTCAAACTGAGTTTAAATATTACCTTGAAGTTTGAAATTTGCGAGTTTGACATCAAAATACCCATAAATTTTGTGAGTTTTTGAGCCTTATAGAGCATATATTCTTTTTCTTGCTCACTTTATTGATTATGAGTATGTCAACATTGATTTGTTATTCTAGAACTTGCAACGATTATACATGTCGAGACCACACCTATGATTTGATATATAGAGATGATGAAGGCACCTAGGTTTTAACCCACTTACTCCACTAAAAGCCTACCTTCACAAATTAACCCCTAGTGAACCCCTTTTAATCCTAACTATCCTATTTATTGACATAACCACTAATATTAACCTAGAATCCATTTGTTTTTGTTATCACCATTCCTTTTGACTACCCTTATATCGAGATTTGATTTGATTAATAGCCTAACTATGTTTTTATTTCAGTAATTATGTATTTAAGTTTGTTCTTAAAAAAAATGAAGTATATCCATTATTCATTATTAGTTAGGTGATTAAATGAGCTTATACATAAATTCCAAATATCGAAGAAGAAGCTCGTATTATTAAGTACTATTAGTTTTTAATTGATGTAATTAGTTCTTAGTTAGGTAATTTGTTAATTCAATCTCGATTCTAACCCTCTAATTCAGCTTTACTCCACACCTTAACCTTAGCCCCGTTACAACCCTAACAAAGACCTTTTGATTTGTGTTTTCATCTCATATTTCAGTGGTGGAGATTTGATTTTCATGCAAGCCTATGGGATTAACTCTTCATGTTCGACCTTTGAGTGCCTAATTGTGAACCTTAAACACTTTGAGTGATTTGAGTGAATCTTTTGTAAGGATGTCAATCATTGTCGATTTCAAATTAAAGGTAATTATCTAGATAAGGGGAGACGCCTATGTTTTCGAGCTACAAAATCTATGACTTATACTGTTTGAATTTTTAGGACACTTTGAATTGAATTATCCATGTATAAATCATCTATGAATTATGATGAGACACTATCAATGACTATTATGAATTGAGGAAAGTTCGTTTTAATTGTAAGTTGAGAATTTTGCTTGAGGACAAGTAAAAGCTTAAGTGTGGGGGTATTTGATAAACCGTAAAAGTAACATATTTTAAGCTCACATTTAGTATGCTTTTGGATGATTTAAGCCTAAATTTATGTAAAAAGGTGCTCTTAATCCTTTCTTTTCATGTCTTATACTCAGGAAAGCACCCGATGATGAAAAGAACGAGAAACGGGCTTAAACGGACCAAATTGGGCCAAGCCACGAAATCAAGACGACACGGACTTCAAGCCACACGCGGTCGTGCCACCATTCCTACTAGAACACGGCCTTACCACGACTTACACGGTCGTGCCTCATTCAACAGTGTCGAACACGGCCTGGCCACGATTTACACGGGCGTGTGCTATGGCCGTGCCTCTGCCGTGGAGAAGAGCAATTCCATTCGGGAAAAGATACTTAGAGAGAAAGAAACGTGTTTCAAAAGCCTATAAATACACCCTAGGTACCAAATTGAAAGGGGAAGGAGAGCTAGAGCAAGAAGCCAAGCCGAAAAAGGTCGATTTGTGGGAATCACTCGAAGATAGCCAGTTGATCCATCTCAAGAAGCCGGAATTCTACTCAAGACGGAGGATCTCTCTTCAATTCCTTCAGGGGTTTTAGGATTTCTTATGTTTTGTTTTATCTTTTCTCTTGAGATGTTGTCTTTTATTATTATGAACTAAACCTTCGGATACCCGAAGGGGATGAAACCTATGATGAATCTTGTTATTTGATTATTTGAATTATATGATAATAACTTAGTTTGTTCTTAATTGTGTGAACTTAATCCAAATCTAATGTGCTTAGGTGGAGGAGGAATAGACCACGCACAAGAGTAGATCTAACATAATTAAGCGGAGTTGATCGCACGCCTAGAGATAGGGTGACGAGATTTTGCCGGATTAGGGTGAAACCTAATATGGGAGTCCACAGATCGATTTACTGCTATTCTAGGGGGTTATTATAAGAGAACGAGAGTTCCACTAATTAACCTAGGGTTAGACGTTATTCGCCTCGAGAGAGGGTTTAATATACGTTAGGGAGTCTCACGGATCAAACTAAGTAAATAAATCATATGGTTCAAAGTTAGATAACAAGTGAAGTCTAGGTGGATTTTTCCTAAGGGTATCGTTTGAGTCAATTGAGTTTTCACAAAAGTTATTTCCCGAATTCATTCTTTTTTGTCTTTGCGTCTTAGCTTAGTTAGTAGATTATTTTTAGTTTAAACAATCATCACTTTATATTAATGCTAAATAATAAAAAGACGGTGAGTATTAGTACTTTTAGTTCCTTTGGGTTCGAAAATCGGTCTTTGCCTAAACTATACTCTTGTTCAATAGGTGCACTTGCCTTTAATCGTTGTCAGAGTTAGTTTCCAGGTTCGATCATTCTTTTATAAATTTTAAAACTCTGATTTACAGCGATCAAGAGGTGTTCGGCATTTTCTACCATACAAGGCTTCGTACGGTGCCATTTTAATGCTCAATTGAAAACTATTATTATACGCAAATTCAATCAATGGCAAATATTGTTCCCACGTACTTTCAAACTCAAGAATACAACATCTCAACATATCCTCGAGTATCTGAATAATCCGCTCGGATTGACCATCCGTCTGCGGGTGAAAAGCAGTACTGAAGTGTAATTTCGTACCTAAAGCCTTTTGTAGTTTCTTTCAAAACTGCGAAGTAAACCTCAGATCTTTGTCAGACACAATCGATAGTAGCACTCTGTGTAATCTCACATTATCAGAAATGTATAACTCAGATAACTTATCAAGCGAATAATTTGTTCTCACCGAAATAAAATGAGCTGATTTTGTCAATCTATCAACTATAACTCAGATTGCATCTTTCTTTCTTAGAGTTAAAGGCAAACCTGAAACAAAATCCATCGTCACTCTATCCCATTTCCACTCAGGAATCATAATCGGTTGAAACCAACCGAATGACATCTGATGCTCAGCTTTAACTTGTTGGCAGATCAAACATTTCGAAACAAAATCAGAGATATCTCTTTTCATTATAGGCCACCAGTAATGTTGTTTCAAATCATTATACATCTTTGTACTTCCCGGATGAACCGATAAGCGACTGTTATGAGCTTCTTTCAAAATCAACTGAATCAACTCTGAATTTCTCGAAAAACAAATCTGATCTAGAAATCTCAGACAATTATCATAATCAACTTGAAATTCTAAATCAGAGTTCAAATCACACTGAGCTCATCTCGCTAGCATTTCATTGTCAACTTTTTGGGCATCACATATCTGCTGTAAGAACAACGGTCTTGCTTTGAATTCGGCTAAAACCAAATCATCATCAGACAGAACTAAATGAGCATTCATTGCAAGGAAGGCAAACAACGATTTTTGACTCAAAGCATCAGTAACAACATTTGCTATCACAAGCTCGTAGTCTTTTAACAGTTCTAACCATCTTCTCTGTCGCTGATTCAAGTCTTTCTGAGTCATCAAATATTTCAGACTTTTATGATCTTAAAACACATGACATTTCTCACCGAAAAGATAGTGGCGCCAAATTTTTAGAGCAAACACGATCGTAGCTAACTCAAGGTCGTGCATCAGAAAATTCTTTTCACGCGGTTTCAATTGTCTCGAGGCATAAGCTATAACTTTGCCTTCCTGCATCAAAACACATCCCAGACCGTTCAACGAAGCATCACTATATATCATAAATTCTTTACCAGATTCTGCCTGTACTAGCACTAGAACTTCAGTCAATAGGGCTTTCAACTGATCAAAGCTTTTCTGACACTTTTCAGACCATTCAAATTTCATATCTTTCTAAAGCAATCTCGTCAACGGAGTTGTAATTATCGAAAAGCCTTTTGCAAACCGTCCCAGAAAACTGCAGACTTTAGACACATTTTTCGGAGGCTTCCATTCTAAAATAGCTGAAATCTTGCTCGGATCAACTTGTATACCGAATGCTGACATGATATGCCCCAAAAAGCCAACTTCGCGCAACCAGAACTCACATTTACTAAACTTTGCATACAATTGCTTATCACGCAGAGTTTGTAGCACAATTCTCAAATGTTCAGCATGCCCAATTTCATCACGTGAATAAATCAAAATGTCGTCAATGAATACAACAACAAATCGATCTAAATACGGTCTGAAAATTCTGTTCATCAAGTCCATAAAGACAGCAAGAGCATTTGTTAGTCCGAAAGGCATAACTAAAAATTCATAATGCCCGTACCTCGTTCTGAAAGCAGTTTGCAGAATATCTGAATCTTTTACTCGTAACTGATAGTATCCCGATCTCAGATCTATCTTTAAAAACACAGAAGCTCCTTTCAGCTGATCGAACAAATCATCGATTCTGGGTAGAGGATATTTGTTCTTAATAGTCACTTTGTTTAACTGACGGTAATCAATGCACATTCTCATCGTGCCATCTTTCTTTTTCACAAACAGAACGGGTGCGCCCCAAGGAGAAAAACTCGATCGTGCGAAACCTCTGTCTGTCAATTCTTGCAACTGAGACTTCAATTCTTTCAATTCTTTCGGAGCCATTCTATACGGAGCTATTGAGATAGGGGTCATCCCCGGCACTAACTCAATGCCAAACTCAACTTCTCGTATCGGAGGTAATCCCGGTAATTCTTCAGGAAACACATCAGGAAACTCACAAACTACAGGCACAGATTCAACTTTTTTTTCTGTCACTTTCGTATCAATCACATATGCAAGATAAGCTTCATAACCCTTTTTCACATAATTCAAAGCTTTCATCGAAGATATCACTGCCGGTAGCCCATTCAAATCACTGGACTCAATCTGTATTATTTCATCATTCTTACATCTCAAATCAATAGTCTTCCGTTTGTAATTCACAACAGCATCATGCAATGTTAGCCAATCCATCCCCAAAATTATATCAAACTCATCAAAGGGTAATAACATCAGATTAGCCAGGAAACAGATATCTCGAAACATCAACGGACAATTCTTGCACACTTTATCAACCAAAACACACTTGCCTAAGGGGTTCGATACTCTAATTACAAATTCAGTAGACTCTATAGACAAAGTCTTACTGGATACTAAGTTCATGCATATATATAAATGAGTAGACCCTGGATCTATCAATGCAATCACAGAAGTATCATAAAGAGTAAAAGTACTGGTAATGACGTATGGAGACGAAGCTTCTGCGCGAGCGCGAATAGCATAAGCTCTGGTAGGTACTCTCGCCTCAGATCTCGCAGCTATATCTTTAGTAGCTCTCTGGCTACCACTCACATTTCCCGTGTTTCTGGGAGATCTACCCCTAGCTGAAGCATTATTCAACTTTGGATTCTGTATAAGCTCCTGCTCAACAGACTCAGGACTGTAACAGTCCGGTTTATACTCTAGTTAGAACAGTGGTTTCGGGACCACAAATCTGAGTCCGTATAATATTTTAATATTATTTTCTACGTTCTTGTTAAGTGATTAAGTATGTGGTAAAGTTTCGTATGCTAATTTGTCTATTCGTGTATTTAATTTGAGCAAAGGATTGATATGCATTAAATGTGAAAGTTGTATGCTATTTGTTAAAGTACCAATGTGTTGTGGCTTTGTAAAGGTAGAGGATTTATATGGCAAATTAGCCATTTCTATAGATAGTGGACGGTTATGGTCCATATTAACCTTTGAAAATATGTTTTATAAGTTTATATTATAAGGTTAATTATGTCATTCATGTATTAAGTATATTATGATATAATAAAAGCATGAAATTAGACATTTCTATCATCTTTTGGCCGAATGTCTTAAATAAAAAGAAAGAACAAAAGCTTAAGGGTTTCGGTTGGCTTTCAAGCTTAAATTAAGGTATGATTTTGAGTTGGATTTTGATGATTTTTATGTTTTTGAGATTGTTGCTTAGTTTACTATCAAGCCCATGTCTCAATTTGATGAATTGATGTTGTTCATGAGAAATGCCATTGATGTTATGTTGAGCTTTGTGATGATTTATGGTGTTAAATGGAAGATTTGAGCTAGATGAACATATTTTGTTCTTGATTTTTTGATGAATTTAGTTAATTAGTGCTAAATTGAGAAAATAGTAATTTGAAGGACTAAATTGCAAATTTGATGGAAAATATGGGCTTGTATGTTATATATATGCATTCGGCTAAGCTTGGATGTATGATGATTTTGTGAATTTGATGTTTTGAGAAAAATGGACTAAATTGGTAAATTATGCAAATGTGAGGGTTAATTTGCAAATAGCCCTAAATGTGTGTCCTTGGATTGAATTGGATGAATTAGTGAATAAAAGGATTAATTCTGAATATGTTTAGATCAAGAACCGAGGAAAACGACCGAGGGAAGCCGTAAGTAACCGAGTAGCCGTTTCTATTTCCGATAAATCGAATCCTAGGTAAGTCATATTGCAAATAAATGTAATTGTATTGAGTTGAGCATATTCATATGCCTATCGTTGATAATGAATGCTTATGAAGTGTTATGCAAATGAATTCTGAGATAAGATCGACTTAGCGACAATGTTCGAGAAGTCCCGTACGAACCTAGGAATACATAGATATATGTTCTGTTTTATCATGTAAGACCACGTCTGGGACGTTGGCGTTGATTTGAGACTTCCTGTAAGACCACGTTTGGGACATTGGCATCGATATTATCTTTACGTGTAAGACCACGTTTGGGACGTTGGCATCGATATTATCTTTATGTGTAAGACCATGTCTGGGACATCGGCATCGTATTGATTTGTGTAAGACCCTGTCTGGGACAGTGGCATCAATATCTGAGTGCATGTAAGACCTCGTCTGGGACATTGGCATTGTAGATCATTCTGAGTTTCCGAGTATCTTATTAGGTTCCTATCGGTTCAACGGGAAAATTTGAGCTATAAACCATTACGTGAATGTATATTCGTTTCAGGTACGTTTGGTATGTACACTAAGTGTGTATAAAAGGTAAGTACCTATATGACTTTGATTTGAAGAAAAGTATGTTTGAATATGAGAATGTGAAAGAGATGCAAGAATGGTTATGAATGTGGCAAACATGGCCAAGAATATGGATCAAAGCATATATGTGAAAAATTTGCTATGAATATGAATTGTACCAATGTTTCTACATGCTTAAATGCTCTACATGTTGAGTTTGTTTGTATTATGACTTACTAAGCTTTTGGAAAGCTTACTCTGTGTGTGTATTTTCTCTGCTTTATAGGTCGTCAAAGCTACTGAAGACTCGGGACCATCAAGGATTGTCACCATACTACTAAACTCATTTTGGTACATTTTGGAAATGTATATAGCTAGATATGGCATGTATAGGCTAGTATTTGATATAAGTTTGTTATATGAACTTAGCCATGTGATTTGGCTAGTTATGAGTTGAGAATTTGCTTGAATGAATGTGATATGTGAAGTATGTTTTTGGCATGGTTATTTGATACATGAAATGGTCAAGTTTTGATTAAGCAAATGAATGAATTATGCTTGTGATGAGATGAGTTTCAGTCTTGTAATTTGGATGGTTATTTTGGTATGTTCTTGGTTGCCAAATTGACATGAGATGTCTTGATGATTTTGCTTGTAGGTAAGACCCATGTGGGTGGCATTTTGGCCTTGCAAATGGCCTATTTTGCCACATGGTTGTGGTACACGGGAGTGCCTAATGACCGTGAGGCTAAGTCAGTAGCTAGCCTAAGAGCACACGGCCAAGATACACGGGCGTGTCTAGTAGCCGTGTGAAAAAGTCAGTATATGGCCTATGAGTGCACGGCCTTAGCACACGGGGGTGCTTAGTAACCGTGGAGCCAAAACAGATTCGACCACGGCCAAGGTATACTGGCGTGCTTGGTGGACGTGGATGTAAAGTCAGATTCGACCACGGGGAGGACACACGGGTGTGTCCAGCAACCGTGGGAGGCACACGGCCTGCCTACACGGGCGTGTAACCCCTGAAACTTAGAAAAGTTTTACATTTCTGTGAAATTTTGTATGTGTTTCGATTTAGTCCCGACCCAGTTTATAAGCATGTTTTAGGTCTCGATGACCTACTAAGGGGACACTATGTTGAGGTTGGTATACAATTGTATGAAATTTCTGTAAATGTTTCCAATCTGTCCGGTAACACCTTTAACCCTAGTCCGACGACAGATACGAGTTAGAGGTGTTACAAGGACAGTCTCGGATAAAGTGATCTAAAGATCCACATTTGAAACAAGCTCGATCATTTAATCGACAATTGCCCAGATGTCTTTTACAACAATATCTACACCCGGGTGGCTCAGATCTGACATTTCCAACACTTGCAATTGAAGTAGCTGAAGCTCGGAAGCTCAAATGTGATCTCGCACGATCTCTACTTGAATGTCCCATGTTAGCCTTTGAACGGCTATAATCATCTCGAAATTTCTTTGATGCCGACTGATATGACTTACTCGTTTTTCGTTTTCGTACCTCTCTAGCTTTCGAATCAGCTTTTCTTTTCTCTTTCCCGAGTTATTCAGCTTTACACGCTCGGTCAACAAGCACAACGAATTCTTTTATTTCCAAAATTCTGACTAACAAACGGATATCTTCATTCAAGCCGTCTTCGAACCTTTTACATATTATTGCCCCAGTCGAGACACATTCTCGTGCATACTGGCTCAATCTCACAAATTCTCGCTCATGTTATGTAACAGACATACGGTCATGTTTCAATTCAAGAAACTCTTTGCGTTTCTGTTCTATAAATCTCTCACTGATGTATTTCTCTTGGAATTCAGTCTAGAAGAAATCCCAGGTAATTCGTTCTCTCGAAACAACAAAAGTCAGAGTTTTCCACTATTGGTAAGCTGTATCTCTCAACAAAGAAACGACACATTTAACACATTCATCAGGGGTACATGACAACTCATCAAATACCCGAATCGTATTCTCAAGCCAGAACTCGGCTCTCTCAACATCATCATCAGTAGTAGCACGGAATTCTTAAGCCCCATATTTTCTAATCTTATCAACCGGAGGTTTATTCAAACGAGTCGAATCTATAACTTGGGGAGCTACGGGAACCTGCGTGGGCGGAGGTTGAGGAACAGCCGAATTTGCTCTAACATACTCAGTGGACCACTCATTCATCATTTAGAAGAATGCTTGTTTAGCCTCTCATTCCTGACTGCTAGTAACTGGTCTAGAATCAGACGGCGCTGTCCCTTGAGCGGGAGCAGGCGCATTACTTTCAACATCGTCAGCTACGGCTCGTTCGGGATCCATTTACTATACGAAAAACACATTTTATCTGTCAGGATTCATCACACTATCACAGTTCATATATATGGAAAGTATAGCTAGACTCTCATACGCTACGTTAGTCCTAGAATCGACTAAACCGTAGCTCTGATACCAACAAATTGTAACACCCCTAACCCGTATCCGTCGCCGGATGAGGGTTAAGAGGCATTACCGGACATATCGGAACATATCATAAACATTTCACTAACATCAAACATTCACAACCATTCCATAGTGAAATATACACATAGAGTCCCTTTAGAAGGTCTACGAGACCTTAAACAGGCATTATAGAAGGTTCGGGACTAAATTGGTCTTATATGGAAACTTTGCGGAACTTAGAAAATTTTTCTTTCAAAACAGGGTACACGCCCGTGTAGCTAGGCCGTGTGTCTCACACGGCCGTGCCTTAGACCATGTCTCAGCCCGTGTGCAACACTGACTTAGGTCACACGGTCTGGCACACGTCTGAACTTTTTACCCGTGTGCAATACTAACTTGAATCACACGGCCTGTCACACGCCCGTGTGTCTGGCCTGTGTGCAAGTCTGACTTGCTTCGAATTGCAACCTTGAGACACACGGTCGAGACACACGCCCGTGTGCTCAACCGTGTGGGCAAATATAGGCCATTTGCAAGGCCAAATTGCCACCCATTTAGGGTCATTCCTATAAGCATCACTATATACTTAATTCATGCCCAATTAATGATCAAAATCTTACCAAAACATGCACAATTCATGTTACAATATCCTCATTCATTTCCTTATACAATTCCATACCAAAACCATACGATTCACATCTCATTTCAAACTATTTCAAACATGCAATATATTCACCATCTCAAATACCAAATCAAGTATGAAACATACTACTTCTATTTCACTAAAGCATACCATAATGGTCATTCACACAAGACTATTAATGCCCATCACATACACTATTTTCACATAGCAAAACATATACCAAAATCAATCCAAAGTTTCATCTATTATCAAGCTATATCACATGGCTATATTTACACATTTCAAAACATAATCAAAATTCTCTAGCCTATACATGCCATACTTCAATATGTACATTTTCAAAAGGTACCAAAATATAGTTTGATAGTGTGATAATGATCCTCGATGATCCCTGAGCTTCAAGTAGCTTCGATAATCTATAAAATAATGCAAACACACACAAAGTAAGCTTTCAAAAGCTTAGTAAGCCATATACAAATAAACTTATCACATAGAACAATTATAAACCATTTCATACATATAGTTCTTGGCATAACACAATCACAAGTCATATTTCTCTTATATCTCAATTGATCATGTTCACTTGCTCATAATCACATATCATGTAATATAGCTCACATATCAAATGATCATATTCATACATACCTTTCATTGCCAAATTTCATATACATACATACGTACCGTAATTCGGATGCACATTCGTATACTTATTCATTTCTCAGAATGCCCGTTGAACCGTTTGGAATCAATAAGGATACTCGGATAGCTCGTAAAGCTTGTACAATGCCTACGTCTCAGACGTGGTCTTACATGTAATTAAATATCAATGCCTCTGTCCCAGACAGGGTCTTACACGAAATCATATACAATGCCAATGTCCCAGAAATGGTCTTACACGTAAATCTTAAATCGGTGCCAACGTCCCAGACGTGGTCTTACTCGATAACTCATATCGGAATCCTATGTCATGACATATGTATCCTAACTACTCCTATGGTTCGTACGGGGCTTTTCGGACGTCATCACATTATCGAAATTTTCTCGAATTTCACATATTCAGCTCCAATAGCCATTCATCACATTTCATTAACATATAAGCAATAATAATTCAATTCAAACACATTTATTTGTATATAGACTTACCTCGTACGGAAATGAACGGAAACGAACGGTTATTCAATTACTTTTGATTTCCCCCTATCTAATTCCGTTTTCTTTGGTTCTTGATCTATACACATTCAGATTTAACTCTTTTATTTACCAAATCATTCAATTCAATCCATATACACATGTTTAGGGCATTTTACAAATTAGCCCTCACATTTTCACATTTTAACACTTTAGTCCTCATTTCACAAAATCACAAAATACACAAAATTTCACATTTTTCATGCTTAGCCGAATTTTCATGGTGTTCATTTAAGCCCATATATTTCATTTATTTCACATTTTAGTCCTTCAATTTCTCATTTTCACAATTTATCCCATAATATTCAATTTCATCAAAAATTCCAATATAAAACATATTTATCTAACATCAAGCTTTCATATTTCACCATTTAACATCACAAAGCTTACAAAATCAACAATGGCATAACTCAAAATCATCATCAATTTCATGAATTAGGGCATGGGCTTAAGAGAACACGAAACAACGATCACAAAAACATAGAAATCATTAAAAACCGAGCTCAAAACATACCTCATGCAAGCTCAACAAGTGTCGAATGCTCAAAGCTCATAAACCCTATCTATTTCTTCAATTTTCGGTGATGAATGCATGAAAAAAAGATGAGTATTTGGCTTTGTTTTAATAATAATATCATGATTTACCAATTACCAAAATTAACCTTTCATAAACACATTAAAAATCCACTAATATAAACCCATTTTTGTCTATCCAAGCTTTTAATGGTCTAATAACAACAAAAGGACCTCTCATTTAATAAGACATAGCATTTAAGCACTTTTATTTACTAGCACACAGCTTTTGCATTTTACGCAATAAGGTCCTTTTTCACAAATCGGCACAGAAACGATAAAATTTTCACACAGAACTTTCACACATACTTTATTACATGCCATAAACATCAAAAATAATACTAAATTATTTCTCTGACCTCGAATTTGTGGTCTCAAAACCACTATTCCGACTAAGGTATAAACCGGGCTTTTACAATATAATTTATAACACATAAAAATTAAACCTATAATAATTTATAATACTATAATACAAATATTTAAAAATTATTAAGATGCCTATATATATTTAATAAATAAATAAAAACTAAGATTATTAAATATGAAATTAAAAATAATATGGACAGGCTTGGGCAGAATTTTAGGCCTATTATTTTTGTTAGGCCGGATCGAGCTTAAACAAGCATAAAATAAGCTAACATCATGCTTAAACCCGACCCATGAATATGTCTAGTTTTAATATATTGCTTTGAATTTATTTATAGTTTTTTAAAAGTTTTTAAGGTTGAAAGGTAAAAAAAAAAAAAAAGATAAAAATAAAAATCAATTAAGCTCTTATAAAAAATTGCATTCAATTGAGTTCTTAATTATTAAAAAAAAAAAAAAAAACTGGTTGGACCCTCAATTATGCATTCAATTGAGTTCTTAATTATTCAAAAAAAAATCGGTAACGAAAATTGTCATTGACCATTAACAACTGCTAACATGGTTGATAGAAGTAGAGGTGAGCAAAACTCGATTCGACTCGAAAAAATCGAAAAAAAAATTGAATTTCGAGTTAAACGAATCGAGTTATTCGAGTTAATCGAGTTATTCGAGTCAACTCGATTTTTTTTTTCGAATTTCGAGTTCGAATCGAGTTGAGTTTTCGAATTCAAATAACTCGAATAATTCGAATAATTCGAATATCAAACTATAATATTTTACATTTTTACCCCAAACTCCCAAACCTTTTTACTTTTCCCTCAAAACTTTTACTCCTTCCCACTTTCCCCCCAAAACTTTTACTCCCCTCCCATCTCAACCCCCCAATCTACCCAAAATCCATTTCCCACCAAAATTTTACTCTCCCATTTACTTTTTCTCAAAATTTTACTCCCAAAAACCCTCAAAACTTTTTATTTTCCCCCAAAATTTTTACTCCCTCCCACTTTTCCCCTAAAACTTTTACTCCCTTCCCATCTCACCTCCCATCTACCCCAAACCCATCCCCCCTCCAATTTATTTTAATATTTTTCCTTCAAAATTTTACTCCCCCTATTTAATTTCCCTCAAACTTTTATTCTCCAAAACTTTTTATTTTCCCCCTAAACTTTTACTTCTCACCCTTTACTCTCAAATAAAAAATCAAAATTATCCAAAAAAATCACTAAACATAAATAGTAATAATTTTATTTATATCTACTATTTATATTATTAAATTAAATTTCACATTTTATATTATTTATATTATTGAATTGTTTAGTCATATTGAATATTTATATTAAAATTGAATTATTAATTATGCCATAAAATATTCGTGTTAAAATTTTATATTGGTATCAATTTCACATTTTATCTTTAAAATAACTTTTATTAAAAAAATCACATTTTTACATTTAATATATTTTTTAATTCCAAAATACATAGTGACAAGAATCTGAAGATAATTGAAAGAACTAAACAAGCAAAGAAGCTAACCCGTATATAAAAGATTAATAAATAAATTATTTGGTGATGAAAGTTAATAAAAATTTTGGTTAAGGTGGACAAATTTTATTACGATGGGTGACAATGGTTACAAGGACCCAAAATTATTTTTTAAAATTTAACTCGAACAAATATATTCGATTCGATTCGATTCGAATTCCATCTCACTCGACTCGATTCGAGAAAATTTCAAATCAAATTAGAATGATAAAATATGATTCGTCAACTCGATTAACTCAAAATTTTTTCATTCGATTCGATCGAACGCTCACCCCTAGATAGAAGCAATGAGAATTTGACCAATTTGACTGGTATATTTGCTTTTACATATTGTTGAGGGGAGACTAACTTCTAGTTTCTTATTGCTTTCACAATCACATTAATGACAATTAATAGTTAAACCGGTGAATGAAGGTTTTTATTAATGGAAAAGTCGAATTGATTTTTCTTGATCACTTACAACTCAATTGAATGCTTTTTTTTTCTTTAAGGGTTTAATTTATTTATTTTTTATTTTATATTAATGCATTTTTTAACCTTTTGACCAATAATTAACGTATGAGTATAATCTTGTCGCATACTTTTCCATCCATTATTTTTCAACTCTTATGTAAGAAACATTTATGAATTATCAAAGTCCTACTTATAAATGGTGATTAAAGTTGTGTTGGATAATAATAACTACAAAAATAATGAATAAGCGATAAGTGCTAAAAGTAATATGTTTTAACCTCATTTTTAATTCGTTTTTGAGTGATTATTTGATGTTAATTGTGAATTATATACTCCTAATCCTTTAAATTTTATGTTTTAATGCTTAATAGAACACTTGAGAGCAAAAGGAGAGAAAAAAAAGCAAAAATTGGAGCTTCAGAGCAAGCTATAAGAGCCACACGGGCTGGATCATTCCAGACAGTTGTGTGGTAGATCGTGTCGATTTCACAGAATTACGCACCGAACAACAAAAAATCATGATTTTTAGGTTTTTCGAGGATTCTAAGATGTATATATGACAAAAATAAGGAGATAGGAGTGAGCCATTAGAGAATATTCAAGAAAACAACTCAAAAGCACCATTAAAGTTGACTTTGAAGCAGATTTCTGTCAAGATTGAAGATTCGCACACTGCAGCAAAACAGACTTTTAGTGGCTTTTTTTAGGTCTATAAGCGCCGCTAAAACTATTTGCGGCGTTTTTACAAGCGCCGTAAAAAACGCCGCTATAGACGATGCCGTTAAATTTTGCGGCGTTTATGTGAAAAAAACGCCGCTAAAGAACATGACCTTTAGCGGCGTTTGTGATAAAAGCACCGCTAAAGAACATGACCTTTAGCGGCGATTTTTCCACAAACGCCGCTATAGAACATAACCTTTAGCGGCGCTTTTATCACAAACGTCGTAATAGAACATGACCTTTAGCGGCGCTTTTATCACAAACGCCGCTAAAGAACATGACCTTTAGCAGCGTTTTACAAACAAACGCCGCTATAGAGCATTACTTTTAGCGGTGTTTTTTTCACAAACGCCGCTAAAGAATAGTACATTTAGCGGCGCTTTTATCACAAACGCAGCTAAAAGTACCGTTCTTTAGCGGCATTTTTAAGAAAAACGCCACTAACTTTGGCAGATTTGCAACATCCCATTTTCATCCATATACAACCCTTCCTGTAGCATGAAATCCAACCAAAAACAGCAAATCTAAATGATACTTCAAATTCAACGAAAGATATATGATATAAATTAATAAATGAAGCATAATTCAAAATATTCTTACAATAATGTTAAAAGTTAAAATGTTAAAAAAATTCTTACAATAAGAAAACAAATGTCTAAGATGGCGGATTTTGCGACTGCTGAAACATTTTCATCATCTTCTGAAGCTGGAGTGTGTCGTACTTTCTACTCTGCTCTGCTTCCCTCGCTGCTGCCTCCGCTTTAAGTTGTAGCTGGAGTTCTTCATATTTTCTTTGAACCTCAGCTTCTCTCGATGCTGCCTACGCTTTAAGTCGAGCAATTTACTTAACTGTGCTCGCTTGCATCTGAGTCATCTAGTCTTTTAACCTCAGAACTTCAGCTTGAGCCTGACTCCTCGAAGGCATGTATTGTTGCGAACTGGATCCAAAATATTGGGTAGGGTTAACACCAGATCCTTGAAATTGAACCCGACCATACCTTTCAGAACCCAAAGCTTCAGTAATAATTCTGTTATCAATGTCGTCAAGATTAACAGAACTATCACTCGAAGCAACCGCTTCATACTCCGCCTTTTTATCCTTTAGTTTCTCCTAATATATCAATCAAAGAGTTAGAAACAAAATATATAATAATAAAAAATGCAACATAACTTAACATTATTTAGAACTACTAACGACGAATTAAACCATTATAATTAAAAATTATAAATATTTAAAATAAATCAAATTTTATTAAGTAAATATACCATAATTTCTCCAGCTTCAGAAGTCATAGGAGATCCATCTTTCTTCCTATGTGTAATGTCAAAAATCTGAAGGCGTCCAACTTTTTGACCAAACGAGAGTTCCTACAATATAGTAGTAAAAATATAATTTAATAGAAAGTAATTAATATTTGACACAATTAATAAATTCAAAATACCTCGGCCTCAGCTACACAAGCAAAACTTTTCGACCCTGCTGTGTGCTTGAATTTTTGTTTTTGCCTGCTTGTTGTTCCAACTCGCTCACGATCCTACATTATGAAATTATTATTACGTATATAGTAAATACTATAAACCGAAATAATTATAAGAGTTTGGAAGTACGTAATACCTCTCATTTCTTTGAATTCTAGAATCTAACCACATCTTCCCATTGGTACCTCAACATTCCCGGCTGGACATTTCGCAATTTCTCTTCGAGGCTTATATTTTTCTTAAAATATTCTTTCTTTAAAGTGCTTTTATGGTCTCTCCATTTTTTTCCCAATGCCTTCTTGACATAATTATCTGAGACCTCTAAAGCAAATCTCTCCTACAAAAAACACAAGTTTAGAAAGTAAATATAAATGAAACTTAAACCAAAGTATTATAAATTACATTCATGTTTTGTTACCTTAATATTATCGAGAGCTTGATTTTTGTTACTATCAGGCATTTGATGCCATGACTCGTAGTTGATAGGCAACATATTAGCATTTTGTGCTATAATGCCCAAATATCCTGCTAAAAGTTGAGCTTCTGATCCAACAGGCTGATCGTGACTGTTTCTAGATACTTTAACACGCTCGACAGGATTTAACTCGTATAAATCTTTTAGTAGCGTACGTCCTCGAGCTTTGCGCGTCCCACCATTTTTAGCTGAAAAATGGTATATTATAATATAAGAATTTGAAAAAGAAATCAATAATAAAAGTCAGCACGCATGTAAATTAAAGTTAACATTACTTTGAATTTCTGCAGGTTCGTCAGGTGTATTCGGAACATTCGAAGATCCAATAGCGTTTCTAATATAGCGCCGCTAAAGGTCGATCTTCTGCGGCGTTTTTAACATAGCGTCGCTAATGCGACTAAAAAGGCCACTCAAAACGGCACCGTTTTGGTTTAGTGAAATGAATTTTTGCGGCGTTTTTATAAAAACACCGTAAAACACCGCTATTTCTTATCTTTTGCGGCGTTTGTATCATAAACGCCACTAATGCCTTTGATACAACTATTATTTATATTTTAATTATTTCTTAAATTCCTTTAAATGACGTTTGTTTTGTTTCAAACAATATATTTAATTTTTAAAATTTTATAATTTAAAATTACCAAGAGGTGGATTTTTGTAGAAATAATGAATTTCTCTCTCCTTTTTACTTTATTATGCTTTAGATATTAATTTAATAATATATATTACAATGTACAAAAGTAATTAAAAAAATAATTGTATACCCTAAACCTAAAACCTAAAATAAAACGATTTCTTGTTATTTTTAATAACACCCCAAAATCCTAAACCCTAAAACATAAACCATAAATTATTAATCCTACACCCTAAATACTAAACCTTAAACTCCAACCCCTAATCCTAAACCCTATACCCCAAACATTAAACCATAAAACTATAAACTATATACAACAAACCCTAAACTTTAAACCATATACCCTAAAATACTAATTAAACACGAACCCTTAAACTGTAAACCATTAACTCCAAGTCTTAAATCCTAAACCCTAAAATAACATATTTATTACGGCATTTTTATCAAAAACTAAAGGATTTGGGGAATAAATAAAGGGTTTTGTGAAAAATTTCAAGGAAATCTAATTTGGAAAAAAACTAAAGAATTTTCGGGGCTAACAAAACGACGTCATTTAAGTCAAATTGGTATTGCAATTTTGCGGTGTTTATGAAAACGCCACTAAAACTTAATTCTCTATAGTGAAACGACGTCGTCCAGGGCAAATTGGTATTACAAATTTGCAGTGTTTATGAAAAACGCCACTAAAAACTAATTCCATGTAAAGAAATGACGTCGTCCAGGCAAATAATTTTGCGGCGCTTATAGAAAACGCCACTAATGTATAACATTTGCGGCGTTTGTTGTCAAAAACGCCACTAAAAATTTAGTGATACTATAGTGAATTTTCCATAAACGCCACTAATGTATTTCATATTTGCGGCGTTTCATGCAAAAACGCCACTAAAAAATTTATGCTTTGTAGTGAAACGACGCCATTTAAGTCTATTTGGTATTGCAACTTTGCGGCGTTTATGGAAAACGCCACTATAGTATCACTTTTGAGGCGTTTTCTTCCAAAACGCCACTAAAAATTTAATTCCCTATATTGAAACGTTGTCATTTAGGGCAAATTGGTATCACAATTTTGTGGCGTTTATTAAAAACGCCACTAAAAATTTATTCCTCTGTAGGTAAACGACGTCGTTTTAGTCGATTTGCTATTTAAATTTTGCGGCGTTTGTGTAAAGCGCCACTAATGTAACACCTTTGCGGCGTTTTATTCCTAAACGCCACTAAAAGTTTAATTCCCTCTTGTGAACGTCTACGTTTAATGCAAATGTGTATTGCAATTTTGCGGCGTTTTCTCAAAAACGCCACTAAAAGTTTAATGCTCTGTAATGAAATGACGCCGTTTAAGTCGAATAGGTATTGCAAATTTACGATGTTTATGACAAATGCCACTAACGTAACACGTTTGTGGTGTTTTAAGGCAAAACTCCACTAAAAAAAATTTTCCATGTAGTTGAACGGCGCCGTTTTGAAAAATTTTAGTACATTTTAGCGGCGCCGCTATAGCTCGAACCTGTTGTGGCGTTTTCCTTTTAGTGCCACTAATGTATAAATTTAGCGGCCTTTTTGGTCCAAGCGCCACTAAAAACGCCGCTAAAATCTTAATTTCCTGTAGTGGCAGTTGATTTCTTAGGAAATTATCATGAGTTTCTTTATTTCTTTCAGTTATACTATATCTTAGATGTTTTCATTTTCAAGCATGAACTAATTTTCTAAATACTTAGGGGAGACGAACCCTATGATGGATTATATTGTTTGATTTTTATTTTACGCAATAAATACATAGTTTTTTATTCTCAATTATGTGTGCTTAATTATTGGTTTAATATTTCTAGATTATTAATCCATGTTCAACATGTTTAAATCGGTAGTTAAATAGACCCTATTTAAAAGTAGATATTGCGTAATTGAGTGGAGTTGCATGCAATCCTAGAAATAGGACGACATAAATCTATCGGATTAGAGTCAAATCTAATAGGGGAATCTATAGCACGAGTTAATGCGATAATAGGAGTTTTAATTAGAAAGAAATTTCAATTAATCAACTTAAAGTCAATTGCTCTTATGCTCAAAAGAGATATTAGCATAATTTAGAAATTTCTACGGATCAAGGTGCTAAGTAAAGAAATTACGTAATTTAGATTGATAGTGACAAAGAAAATTTATGTGAATTCTTTCTTGGGTATTATTTTGCTTATTGGTTGTTAATCGATTACTTTCCTAATTTGTTCTTTGTCGTGTTCATTAGTTAATTAATTTAGTTCATTTTAGTTTTTAATTGATAACTTGAATTGTTCAGTTAAATAATATAAAGACAATAATTACTAGTACTTGTAGTCCTCGTGGGAACAATATATCTGCTCGCCGTAGCTATACTATTAATTGATAGGTACATTTGCATTAGTCAAATTTTTAGTCAGGTTGTGACACATCAATGAGATCCAAATCCGAATATTTAAAAAAATAAAAATATCAATAAAAAATAAATAAATTCCAAATATAAAAAGAAATACAAACAATCAATAAAATAAGGGAATAAATTATATTAGGATCATCCTAAAAAGCAAAGTTTTTAGGCACCAATAAAATAGTGTTATGTCATTAAATTTTAAAGATAACAAAGTATTATTATGCACTCATCTATATCTAATATATTCTCCAACTTAATTTAACTTTAATTAAATTACTTAAAATAATTAATTTTTTAAATTATAAACAAACTTCTTTTATTCTTTTACAAATTTTAATTATTTGTCTTTTTTCATAAGTTAATTTTTTTTTCTGCAACCAATTTAAATAAATTAGTAGTTTTTGTGTAATTTTTTTCATTTCATTGACACATAATTTTGATAATTATTTTATCTTGAACCCCAAACCTTGAACCTCGAACCTCGAGGTTCAAGGTTTGGGTTTGAGATTTAAGTATTAAGGTTCGGGTTTGGGCTTTGGGCTTTGGGTTCGGGATTCAAGGTTCAAGTTTAGGTTTAGGGTTCGAGGTTACAGGTTTGGGTTCAAGGGTTTAGTGTTATAGATTACAAGTTTGAGGTTTAGGGTTTAGGATTCTAGATTCAATGTTCAGGAAAAAAAAATTAGGGTGTAAGGGTTTAGGGTTATGATTTGAGGTTTTAAGTTTTCGATTTAGGGCTTGGGATTCTAAATTCAAGGTTCAAGGGAAAAAATTACCAAAAGTATATTTTGATGACATAAAAAATTGTTAAAATATTATTAGATAATTGAAAATGAATCATGAATAATGTGATGAAAATGGTCCATATAATAATTTCTCAATAGATGAGTGTATAATAATAATTTCATATCTTTAAAAATTGATGATGTGACAAAATTTTATTAATACCTAAAAACCTTAATTTTTAAGACAATCTTAACATAAATTATTCCCATAAAATAAACTTCACGAATAAAAATTTATTATTCAACAAAAATCAAAATAATTTAAAAAACAACAACATTATCCAACAAAATTATTCCATAGTACATTAAAAACGCGGAATATGTTTAACCTTTTTTTCTTAATGAATGATAATGAATCAGATACCTGTTCCACTTCACATTCAGATTGGAGAATCTTAAACAGTTCCATTAGTCATAGATGCTATGCCCACCATTAGAGGTTCCAAAGCAAATAAATACACAAATACTGTTTCATAATCGAATCAATAATCAAATCGATTATGTTATCAATTTATCGATTTAATTAATATTATTAAATAAATTATTAAAAATAATAAAAATTAAAAATCATTTTAATTAATTTTTTAATTTTATTGAATCAATTCATACGAAGAGTCAGTTTAGTATTATTTCTGAGAAATACTTTTGGATCAAAAAGCATTTTTAAACAAAAGCTAAAATTTTCTGTTTCTATTTTGGTAAAAAAAAAATATTGTAAAACATTTTTTTGTCTCAAAAGCACTTTCTATTTCTATTTTGGTAAAAAAAAAAATTATAAAACAATATTTTTATCTCAAAAGAATTTTTTTTTTTTGTTCTAAAAACGTTTTTGAGAAATAATGCTAAACTATCTCTATTTTTTTCTCAACCAATTAAAAATCTTTCTTCGAATTGATATCCCTATCTCACGTCGGTGATATATATATATATATATATATATACTTCAGCTCAGTTTCCAAGTGAGGAATTAATGTATACAAATTTCATATGGTTTTGCTAACAATGAAGGTATTAAAACAAGACGGGTTATCTAGGTGTAGCACATGGGACGAAATAAAAATTACAACAAAAGATTAAATAAAAAGGGTTAATTGCATTTTACATTCTTAAATTATTATCCAATTTTAAATTGGTTTCGAGTGTTAACGCATTTTAATTAAGTTTTAACATATTAGTATCATATTAAAGTGAGTTTTCTTATTACTGTAGATGTTAAATGTTAATTTAGATTTGACACCAAACATATTTAAAAATATATGATCAAAATCGTGAACTCAAAAACAAAGGGAGAGGGGGTAAACAAGTGTTGGTGTGTGGGAATAAAAATAAACTTATAAAAAATTAACGGAAGCTTCAAGGTGTGTATTGATGCCACTTTCTTTAACATTTTATTTACCCCCCACTTATATTTTGGTGTACAAAAGAGTTACTGACAAATAAACCTTGAGAATACAATAAAGCCCAATATTGTCAATGCTTTGCACTGATAGAAACAGTCCACTAAACATTAAGCTGAGCATAGCAAGAGTATCGATTTTTATAATAATAAAAAACTTCTGCAATAATTCTTTATAGAACAATTTAGGAATATTAGAAGATGGGGGGAATAGAAATAAACTTTTGATAATCAAACAAATGAATTTTGACTCCTATTTATAGGAGTTCTCATGTCTTTTCATAGAGACATACCTATCTAAATAGATAGTTAAATCTCTTAGCAATAAACATAATTATTCGAAGATATCTAATTAAATAATTATGATTATTTGTTATTAATTAAGTGACGTAACGTTTGGTAACAAGAGACATAATTCATCACTATGAATAGTAACAACTCTTGGTTAATAACTAAATGAGTAACTTTTGGACATTTATAACTTTTCAATTGTAACTATTGGAATATTATAAATATTTTGAAAATATTCTAACAACAAGGGCCTCCACCCTCCTAAAAATGAAAAATTATACTTTTAGTCATTCAAATTTTATAAAATTTTAAGTTAATAAATGATAAAATTATAGTTCCCCTCAAATGATATAATTTCAATTTAGTCATTCTAAAAACTATAAAGGTATATGTCAATACAACAATGAAATTTCATTTTAACTCATAAAAATATATAACTTGATCTCAGCCCACAAGAAAAAATTTCTAGCTTCACACCCGTGTGAACTTATGAACAACTTGAATATGACAGGTTTAAATGAAAAAAAAGAATAATGTTTATAAATTTAGATAATTTTATTTTGTTATTTTAACATGTCAAATTTAAATTATCTATAAATGAACAAAAAAGTTTAAAATTATTTACGCAGTAAGTACACATATTCGACAAAAAAAATCTTATTATACTTATACTTTAAAAGCTCCATTAAAATATCTTGAAACTTACCTACTAATGGAGTATAATTCTATAAAACATATGATGATATGCATCAAATAAAAATTAAAATTTAAAAAGGTTAATGTATAATTCTATACATACAATATAAATGAATCAAATGATGACATTAATTTTTGATAATATATCATCATTTGGTTCAGGTAATGAAATGCAATTGAAAAAAAAAAAGAAAAAAAAAAAGACAAGCATATGGGTTTAACTTTTGTTGCATGTAGAGCCATGCGTCTAAACTTTGATGCAATGTGTGGCAATGGCATCCCTTTATATCTAATTTTGTAAACCGACAATTCACCAATTTTCAGAACACTTATCAATTACCAGTTTAACTGAAACAAAATGATGAAAGATGGTAAATAAAAATAAATGTAAGAAAATCGAAAGAACCCCCTCTTTTTTTTGGCATTAAAAGCTTTTTTTTTTTCTTACAACATTCAACTGTAACTCAACTTGGTTTTTTATTTTCTTCTGCATTTCTGCAGATAAAAACTAAGCAATAAAAAGAAACAGTGAAGTACCAAAGCTATAGCTACATTAAAATCCATGGCAGTGGAGTTTTCATATATCGACTTTACATGGCGGAGCTCCAAGCAAAGGGACGGGTCCAACACCACCCTTTTTCAACCCGACCCAAACATCACATCGTACGTAAAACCCATACTTGACTGTCTTGATAGCACCAGCTTTCCATCTCAGTTTCCCCAACAACACTACCCTCAACGCCACCACTCCGTAAGTCTCGTCTATCATCAGTCCATTCACCACCTCCGCCGACGCCGGCACCGTCCCGCTACCGAGTACGGGGGACAACGCCACTGTTGTTTTCGTCGCGTGGTACAGCGGGGGTAAGTCCAAAGGGGGAGTGATCTGTTGGTTCCTATACGAAACATAAGCTTGTAACTTGTCGTAATAGATAGAGACTCTCTTGTTGGGGTTTCTCATCACGATGGTGAACTGCATAGAAGTTGAAATGAAGGGTTGGGAAGTGGCGTTGAGTTCGTATATAGCAGCGCCGACGACGACGAAACGGGGTTTGTGGGGACGGTAGATGAGCCAGACGGTGAGTACTGCGGCTCCTGCTAAGAGGAGGAAGATGAAAATGCATAAGCAACAAGAACGGCCTGCACCACCTTGTGGTGGTGGTGGTGGGCAGGGTTTAGGAGGAGGTTTGCCTTCGCCATTAGTGGGTGGTGGTGGAGGAGGAGGAGGTTGGTCTTGGTCAGTCATTGGAAAAGTGAATACAAATTAAATTTGAAGTTGGAGTGTAAAAATGGATGGAAAGTGAAGGAGGGAAGATGGTTGCCAGGAGATGGTGATGGCAGGCCGAGCGTCACAATGTTGAAAGTATATAAAAAATAAATAAGAAGATGAAGAATATGGTTCGATTGATGCTAAAGTTCGCTTCTTTTTTCTTTTGTGTTTTTCTCTTTTATGACAATGTAGATGCTTTTTTCTTTTCCTCTTTCTTTCTTTCTTTTGAATTTATCGCATTCCTAATTTAATTTCTCAAATTTAGGATTCATAAAATCATTAAAATAAAAATACATAGAGAAATGTGAGTTTGCATTTTAATCATTTCCACATAGAGAAACTAATTTTTATATAAGAATAATGTATTTGATAATTGATTTAACAAGTTTCAGGTCATCATCAATTCAATTTTTTAACTTTTCAAGTGATTTAATCAAACTGTTACAATTTTTTTATTTCTGTCTTTTAGTGAGCAATTTAAAAAAAACCTTATGAAATCCCAACTAAAATTGATGAATTAGACTAATTGATTAAAACTCATATATAACTTGGAGACTCATACATATAATTTATAATTATAAATCTTAAATTTAAGTATTCAAGTCCTAAGGACTTCTCTCATAACTAAACCAAGGCTCTGGTGGCATAATTAAACTAATTACACTAATTTTTTTAATTTTTATAAATGATAAATTGTGTTAACTAAAATAAAAATTCAACTTATAAAGATTAAAATTAAAAATTAAAAAAAAAATTGTGAAAGAGAAAAATTGGGAATAAGTGAGCTATTAGTAAATTAAATATAAATTTTAAAATAAAATAGATATAAAAGAATAGCAACTCTTAGATAGAGAATCATAAATCTTTTAAGAAAAAAATAAGTTTGAATTTTAAAAATGATATTATTAAAAGAGATAATCATAAACTTCAAAAAAATTAATTTTCATAAACCGTGTTAGATTATAATATGAATAAGGACAAATATGCTGGTTATCAAACCCAACTCTACTTGGTCTAACATAAGATCACTTTTTACACCAACAAAACTTGAAGACCAAGTGTAGAGCGAGGAAGTATTATTCCTCTCTCTTCTTCATCTTCTTCATCAAGGTAATATATTTTGACTCTCTCCGTAATTATAAATCCTTGATTAATTTAAACATTGAAAAACGATTAGAGCGTTAATTCCGATACCCCTTAATCTTGCAAATTGAATTAAGCCCCGCAAAAACTTCAACAAATTCGATTTGTAAATGTAAAATAGACCGGAATGATATCTTTAACTAAAAAAACCATAAAAAGAGGGGCAATAGCAGCACCGACAAATGAATATGTTTCTTTACCTAAACCCAAATCCCATAATGTATCTGAATGAGAAGAATAGGTGTGGCTGTTTCTTTGTGCATGAATGGCAGTTGGCCCCGCGCGCATAGGCCAAAGGTCCCCATGCCCTTTGCCTCATCAATTCATGCACCACATCTCAGTCTATGTACACACATATACACGCGTCATATAGTTCCATTGCCTTTGTATTCATCCTCCACGTGAAAAACTCCGGCATTTCGCCTCCCTTTACCATTTTAGTTGCTAACAATATCACTTTCTTCCATCAAAATTACTTTTTTGTTTTTCCTCTTCTTCATTTGCCCCAAACTCTCAAAAGTAGAGGTGTTTTAACATATCTATAAGCCCAACAATAAAATCATTCAAAAAGATTTAATGGAGTGGGACAAAAGGATCTTGATGCCAAAAAAGATGACACAATTAGAATGGAACAAAAGTGTAAGTAAATGAAACAGAAGAAATAGCTAATCCCAAGACACTTTGGACTTCCTAATTGAGAGAATTATCACATGACATAGATAATGTAAGCATAATAGAACCTCAAAAGGTATTGGGGTTTTCACGTTCCTATCCTTCATCTTCTTCCTCCATTCATTATCTTTGAACCAAAGAACTGAATGAAGTATCGGAAAGCGGTCGAAGTGCAAACTCCAGCACCCCCATAACTCATCTGTTTTCCCTTTTTCAGATCTCACCACCTCTTGGACTAGTTAGTTGGCCTAGATCTACATTGATCCAAAAAAAATGCATTAACAAGATGTGTTCATGGTTAGTCAGATCAAACAAAAATATAAATTTTTTACCTAGACTTAAAACGAATCAAACAATTAAGCCAAACAGATCACTCGACTCCCATTAAAAAAAGGAGTATAATTAGAATTGTAAATGAATATAGCTTTTAATAAACAATTCATGAATGATTTGATTCATGTTCTTTTTTCTCTTATCAAATTAAATCAATAAACATAAACATGCTTATTTATTAAAGGAATCAAACATTAAAAAAAAAATTTAATTCATTTATGTCGCTAAACAAACTGGTTTATATTCGTTTAAAATACTTAAAACATTTAAAACTTATTTATTATTCAATTATTATTTAAAATTTTTAACAACCACACGTATGATCCTACCAAGAAAAAAAAAAAAAGCAAGACTGCCTCACTAAATAATTAAAATACTACCTCTTCGTGGATGCTATCATTGAAACTCCCTGTGCTTGTATCATTATCGATTGCTGCAGATAAAGAGGCAACCAGAACTTGCATCGGTCCTACTCCAAATACTTCCATGTGCACTATTGTTTTCATTATTATCAACACTATAACCTTCATGTGTACCCACCGGTATAGCCGATATTAATGTAGTATGTCAATAGACAAAATAGATTAACTTTAAAAAAAAAAAAAATTTGATTGAATCGAGTTTGACCTATTTATGGTTAGCTTATTGAAAAGATAAGGAATTAATCGAAACTAAACCTATTCATAAATCAGGTTATTTCCTACATCGAAGGTCCATTCGAAATCTGAGAGTGTTTGGGCAAAAATATTAGACCTAAAATATGGGCTTGGGTAAAAAATTAGGACCATTTGAAATATGGACTGAGCTCGAGCTTAAACATTTAAGGCTTGAGCTCGATCGACCTAGTCTGTTTTCTAATTTTTCTTATATATTAAGCTTGATAATCACCAAAAGGGTGAGTGAATTGGTGTTTTAAAAAATTTAACAAAATATGACAAATAATGGAGACTTAAAAATTTGTAGTGGTTTGATCTTAATTGCCTACCTCCATTATCTTAGCTTACCACAATTTAGATGTTCTCAAGTTCACTAGATTTGAAATTTTCAATGACAAAGTTTAACCTGTACAAAACACTATCTTTTCACTAGACAAGATAAAATCACTTCTCTTAAGGCTTTCTACCTAAAAAACTTAAGCAAACCCTTACAAAGATGAAAAATAAGAATAATGATTAAAGATAGTTCTCAAAGGAAGATATTACAATGATAAAGTTCACTCAATGACAATATGACATTTGAAAAGAATAAAAGAGATGGTTACCCAAGTGTGTGTATGAATAAGAACAAAGAGAAGGTCAATGAAAATTTTTGATTTTTCTACAATTGACTTCACAATTTTATTTTTTGTCTTCAATATGGAGCTATTGACTTGTATTAAGCCTTCTAATAATCTTGGAGACGTTGGGAGTAAATTAGAGTCGTTACAACATTAAATTTGAGCATTAAGACAATAGACCACTTGTATCGGTACAAATAGACTTGTGCTGATAGAAGTTTTAGAAAATGTGACAGTTGGAACCCAATGTATCAGTAGAAGAGCACTTGTGTCGGTAGAAGTTTGAGGGCTTCAAAGGTTTGGACTTTTACTGATAGTTGTATCGATAGAAGGTGCAGGGGAACCCAAAAACGCTCACTGACTTATATTGGCAGAAGAGCCCCCAAGTATCGGTAGAATTATGGAGGAATGCTTAGGGTGCTCTCTGACTTGCTTCTTTCAATAAAACTCCTCCCAAGTATTGATATTGATGTCCACGAAACCAACTAAAAATACGACAAAAGCAAGTGCACCTATCAATAAATAGTATAGCTACGGTGAGCAAAGATATCGTTCCCACGAGGACTAAAAGTACTAGTAATTGTCGTCTTTCTATTATTTAACCGACAATTTGAAGTGATTGAATTAAACTAAAATTAACTAAGAACTCGACAAAGAACAAATCAGGAAAACAATTGAATAATAACCAAGAAGCGAAATAATACCTAGGAAAGAATCCACCTAGACTGCATCAATCATTATTAATCTAAATTAAACAATTTATTCACTTAATATCTTGATCCGTAGAAATCCCTAAATTATGCTAATATCTCTATTCAAGACTAAGAGCAACTTACTCTAAGTTGATTAATTAAAATTTCTTTCTCATTAAAAGCCCTATTATCGCATTAACTCGATCTATGGATTCCCCTATTAGATTTGACTCTAATCCTGTAATAGCCCGTTATTAGTGAAATCAGAACAGTAGTTTCGGGACCACAAATCCGAGGTCAAAATATTTATTTTATTATTATTTTAATATCTACAGCATGTTAGTAGTGTCGTATAAAAATTTCGCTAAGAAATTTTATCGTTTGTATGCTCAATTCAATAAAAAGGACTAAATTGCAAAAGGTGCAAAATTAGAGTTCTATAGGCTAAAGGCACTAAATAGCTAAATAACTTAAATGTATGAGTACTTGAATGGTAAATAGACCATTTTTATTTGAGTGGACAAAGATGGACATTAAATAGGTGAATTTTAAGTTAAAAACAAAGGTTAAATTTGTAATTCATTAATTAAGTATAGTAAAATAATAGAAACAAAGATATCATCTTTATTTTTTGTTCATCTTCTACCGAAAATAGAGCTAGGAAACTCCATTGAAGGAGCTTAAACATTCGGCTACTCAAGTCCCTTGCATGGTATGATTTTTTATCTCGTTTTTGATGATTTCTATGTTTTTGGAGTCGTTGTAACTTACTCTAGCTAGCCCAGGGACTAATTTGCAAAACTATTGAGTTGTTTAAATTTTTCCATGAATGTGTGCATGTGATTTTTGATGTTTGATGGAAGAAAATGAATCTTTGTTGATAAATAAACAACTTTTGTAAAGTGATTTTTTTGTTGAAAATGTCAATTAGGGATTTATTTGTAAAATGTGTTAAATTCATGGTGAAATTGTGAAATAATGATTTCTATTAATTTCTATGGGTCTATATAGAATTCGCCTAGCTTAGTATGTGGATGGAATTGCATGAATTTCGATTTACGGGCTTAAAGACTAAATTGTAAAGAAGTTAAAATATTAGGGGTAAAAGTGTAAATTTGCAAAATATGTATTTTGGGCTGAATTGAATAGAATGAATACTAAAATGGATTGAAGTTGATTATTTAGATCAAGTTAAGCCTCGTACGGATCTAGATCGAGGCAAAGATAAAGTATTGGACTAGTCGATCCTATTTCGTCGTTTTTGTGACTGATGTAAGTTCGTATGTTAATAAGCATTAAAGTAATTGTGTTTTAAATATTTTATTATGGCATTCTTGATGAATAAAACTTCACAGAAATACTTGACAAATATTTGGCGATGTATGAAATCCCGATTGAATCTTAAGAATAGATAGGATACAAATGACATGTCATTAGGGGTTACCTTGTTTTGGGTGATGGTCCGTACGTTCTACCAATGGATGAGTTTTTCGGCATGTGTTGCGGTTACTCGTCAGCTTGTGTGAGCAGCACCGTGTAGCTACGTCTTGACCGTCAGCTTGTGTGAGCAGACCCAGTGATAGCTCGAGAGTGAGCATTTATATGAGATATGAGATTGAGATGGTTTCGACCATGTTTTGGCACTTGGTGTGCGCGATTCCTGAGTATCCAATAGTATTCCAAATGGTTCAAAAGGTAAAGATGATGGTACGAGGATATAAGAGATGATATGAACTAGTTCAGGTATTTGTGAGAAGTACGACAAGTAATTCATAGTTGATGTATTCAAGCATGACTAACATGGTTATGATTATGTGCTAACCTTTGAATTTGATTGAAACTTACCTATGTTTACTAATGCTTCTTTAAATTGTGAATGAATGGTAAGTTGTACTTATTAGCCATACGAGCTCGGATTGGATGTTGTTAGAGATCTCATCACACTATCCAGCCGTTGTTTTGGTATTTTTGAACTTTGTGTATTTTGGTTATATGGCATGTATAGGTCTTTTGGCTAATGTAGCCTATATGTTTTGATGAGTTTGTGGCCATTTGAATTGGCTTGTAAAGTAGTCATATATTTTTAATTGTATATATATACAAATGGTCTTGTGAAATGTGGTGTATAGTTGCTATATGAATGCCTTTCTTGTGAAATTGTGTTTTGGTACCAAATGGTTGAAATTGAGATAAAATTTCATGATAAGTTTTAGGCACAATGTCTCATGTATACATTTGACCATTTAGGTGATTTTTGAAAGTGATGTTGGTATGATTTTGAATGCCCAATTGTGATGTTTATGAGCATTATAGTTGTTGGTATTGGTATTGCATGATTTGGAATTGGTTGAGATTGGTTTGAATGCCTATTGATGATATGGTCATATGCTATTTGATATGTGTAGGTTGGTGCCACTTTTGGTAAGAAATAAGGCTTGGAAAATGGCCTATTTTTGTCCACACGGGCAGAGACACGGGCGTGTGTCTCAGCCGTGTGTGACACACGGCCATGTGTCCCTTGATATTTATTTAGAAACCAAGTCAGTAGCTTCACACGGCCTAGCACACAGGCGTGTGGCTTGGCCATGTGGCACAAGTCAGTATACCTTCCAGTTTTCACACGGCCTAGCACACGGCCTGGTACACGGGCCTGTGAGGCCATTTTGAAGGGTTCACTGGCTAGTCACACAGGCGTATGGTTGGCCGTGTGACCCAAGTCAGTGAGTTACACGGGGTCGGACACGGGCTGGGACAAGGCCATGTGATCCCATTTCGAATGTCCATACGACCTGTGACACGGGCGTGTGTCCCCTGCACTTTTGAAAATTTTCTATGTTTTTTTTTTTAAATTATTAAGTATTCGATTTAGTCCCGAATCACTTCTAATGCTTGTTTTAAGCCCCGAGAGCTCGTGTTAAGGACTATGTGATTGAGTTTGAATAGTTTTATTATTATTTTTTGAATGGAAAATGAATGTGAAATGTATGATTGTTTATGTAATAAGCCCGGTAATGCTCCGTAACACTATTCCGGTGACGGATATGGGTTAGGGGTGTTATAAATCCGGTAGATTTATGTCATCCTATTTTTAGGTTTGCATGCAACTCCACTTAATTATGCTAGATCTACTCTTAAACAGGGTTTATTCCTCCTCTGAATTAAGCACATCAAACATGAATTAATAATCCGGAAATATTAAATCAAGAATTAAGCACACATAACTAAGAACAAGATTCAAGTATTTATTGCGTAAAACAGAAATCAAAGTACAGAATTCATCAGAGGGTTCATATCCCCTAGGTATTTAGAAAATTAGTTCATAATCGCGAATAAAAACATCTCAAAGTCAGTACATCCACAAGAAATAAAGAAACTCATAATAAACTTCAAAGAAATTAAAAGGAGATCTTCAATCTTGATGGAAATCTGCTTCAGAGTTAACTTCAATGGCGTTTTTCGAGTTGTTTTCTTCAATCTACTTTGACGACCCCCTTTCCTCTTCTTATTTTTGGTATTTATAGGCCTTAGAATGCCTAAACAACCTAAAAATTGTGTTTTTCTGAATGTCCGAAATACAGCCCATGAAATCGACATGGTCTAGCACATGGCCATGTGGTAGCCCATGTGGCTCACACGACCATGTGGCAGCCCGTGTGGCTCACACGGCCATGTGTCCAGCCCGTGTGGGAAGGCCCAACCCGTGTGGCTCCTAAAATCTGCTCCAATTATTCGATTTTTGCTCAGTTTTCGCTCGTTTTGCTCCCAAATGCTCTCCTAAGTATAGAAACATGAATTTAAAGGATTATGAGCATAAAATTTACCATTTTACATTGATTAATCACCCAAAAACTCATTAAGAATGAGATTAAAATATGTTACTTTTGACAATTATCTGATTCAATTGTAAATGTATCAGTAGAAGAGCCCCCAAGTATCGCTTGAAGTCTGGAGGAATGCTTAGGTTGCTTTTTGACTTACTTCTATGGTTACTTGTATGCACTTGTATTAGTAGAAGTGTTTTAAAGTTGTAAAAATTGTTCTGAATCGAGATTTTTTAATGGCAGTTTATAACTTTAATCATTTGATGAGTTTGTAAACACTTAAAAATAATTTTACAAGATTATATTAATTGATTTCAAATATGACTAAGTGAGAATTAATAATTTGTCTTTTTTATATAAAAACATATTAAAAACTAGGGCTAACATAATATATTATTGTATGTAATTTATAACAAAAAAAATGCAAAAATATATAATATTTATAACTTTAACATTAAAAAAAGTTAAGGGTTAATATTTGGTACACTAACATTATATATTTTTTATTCTACGACTAGTTTTAAAAAATTACCATGTGTCTTTTTTTAAAAAATATTTTATTATACCTCTATACGACACTTACAATCTCTTGACTCTGCTTGTAGAGTCAAAAAACTCAACTAGCAGTGTACCAAATATTATTCCAAAAAGTTAATATGTCTTTATATAAAATTTTAACAAATGAAAAAAAATATATAAAAATATTAAATATTAAAAAAATACAGACTAATCTAAATTGGATTTGGTTAACCATTTACAAATATGAACAAGTTTTGGTAAAATTCTAAGTTTATAGTTCTGGCTAAACCAAACTTGAGTAAGAGTAAAATGTATTAATATCATACTTAAACTCGGCCAGAATTTGGCCCGGTCCATTAAGGCTTCTAATAAAAACTCTGCTATGCTTGAGCTTGGGCTGCTTATGGTTAGGTTGAGATTGAGAATCCAAACATGTAGCTTGGCTCACAAACATGTCTAGCCCATACTTGGTACTTTCACTGAGCGACGACAGCAAGAAACCTAACCCAAAACACTAAAACAGGTTGTTGTTTCTTTGTTTTTTTATTTGGTCTAATTTGCTGTCAGTCCCTACAATTATTCTACATTTAAATTTTAGTATCCTACATTTAATTTTAAAAAATTAATCCTATATTCTCTTAATTTAATAATTGAAGTCTAATTAATAACACTATTAAATTATTCATTCAAGAAAAAAAAAAAAAAAACTAAAAATGAGATTATAAGAAAGTGAAAGTCAGATATTTTTTTTTATATGACTTTCATATGCCTTTAAATTTGATTAAGTGAGCAATTTTTCTTCTTTTTTTTTTAAAAAAAAATGTCAAAGAATTCAATTTATAATCTCTTTTATAAATTGAGCGAAATCTTCTACAAATCAATTTAAAATTAAAGGGATACAACAAATTTTAGTTCCTAAATATAACAATTTTTCCAACTTGGTCTATAAATCCTAACATTTTGTAATTTTTCTCAATTTTGATGACTCTAATGACTAGTAATTCTTAGATTGTGTCATGTCATCACCTAACTTTTTTTTATAGAAAATTATAAATTTTAAATAATGATATGACACAATATCAAAGTATCACCTCATCATATGGACTAAACTAGGAAAAGTTATCAATTTACGGATTAATGTGGACCAAAAACAAAGTTTAAGGACTAAATTGAAAGTAGTTATTAAGTTCAGGGACTAAAAGTTTGATTTATCCCAAAACCAAATCCTGCGACCATTCCCACGCCCTTTCCCTTGTTTCCTCCGCCCACCCATATACCCCCTCCTCCATAGTTTCATCCCCCTCTTTTATAATCACCCCCCACTTCTTTTCCCTCTTCACCTCCCATTTTCTCTCCTTTTCCTTCCTCCCAAACACTCCTACCCATTAGCAAAACAAGGGAAGAAAATGGCTACAGCTTTCTCAGCTTCCAAGTTCGCCGCCCAACCATTCCCTCTCAACACAATTTCCCCCACTTCTCAGAACAACCCTCTCACGATCCCCACTACCACCTCACCCTTCCTCGGATCCACCCGCAAACACATCCGCCTCAGTTCTTCTTCCAATTTGAATCTCTGCCGTCGATATGGGACCGTCGTCGCCGTCTCCGATGTCGTCAAGGAAAAGAAATCCAAATCTACCCCCAGTCTGGTAACAATCCCATTTTTACTTTCTTTATGTTAATCTGTTTCATACCAAATCTGTGGGTTTATTTATTTATTTATTTTATGTTTAAATTTCTTTTCTTTTCTTTTTTCTTTTTAATTTTAGTTAATTACAAAAGAGGAAGGGTTGGAATTATACGAAGATATGGTATTAGGAAGAGCGTTTGAAGATATGTGTGCTCAGATGTATTACAGAGGCAAAATGTTTGGTTTCGTTCATCTTTACAATGGCCAAGAAGCTGTTTCAACTGGTTTCATTAAGCTCTTAAAGCAGCAAGATTCCGTCGTCAGTACTTACCGTGATCACGTGCACGCCTTAAGCAAAGGAGTCTCTGCACGTGCTGTCATGAGTGAGCTCTTCGGTAAGACCACCGGCTGCTGCCGTGGCCAAGGTGGATCGATGCATATGTTCTCGAGGGAGCACAATGTGCTCGGCGGGTTCGCTTTTATTGGTGAAGGGATCCCTGTTGCCACCGGTGCGGCTTTTACCTCTAAGTATAAGAGGGAGGTTTTGAAAGAAGCGGATTGCGATCACGTCACTTTGGCCTTTTTCGGGGATGGGACTTGTAACAATGGACAGTTCTTTGAGTGTTTGAATATGGCAGCGTTGTGGAAATTGCCCATCGTGTTTGTTGTTGAGAACAATTTGTGGGCTATTGGGATGTCTCATTTGAGGGCTACTTCTGATCCTCAAATTTATAAGAAAGGACCGGCTTTCGGGATGCCGGGTGTTCATGTGGATGGGATGGATGTATTGAAAGTGAGGGAAGTGGCTAAGGAAGCAATTGGCAGAGCTAGGAGAGGAGAAGGTCCAACATTGGTGGAATGTGAGACATATAGGTTTAGAGGACATTCATTGGCTGACCCTGATGAGCTTCGTGACCCTGGTAAGCCTTTCATCATCTTTGCTTATTTGTTATTGCTAGGGCTATTGTTACATTGATAAAACAAGAAGGACTTGCATCCATGTGTGTTGTGCTAGTCCTAAAATATTGTCTTAGAGTTGAACTGATTAACTCTGTATGTTCCATGGAAATATGTTTGTTATATTATGCTTGAAATTAAAGTGTGGGGATTGAAAGATAAAATGATTCAATTTCTTGGTTCTTGTTTGGCAGCTGAGAAAGCTCACTACGCTGCCAGAGATCCCATCACAGCACTGAAAAAATACCTCATTGAGAACCGTCTGGCCAGTGAAGCAGACTTGAAGGCTATAGATAAAAAGATAGATGAGGTGGTAGAGGAAGCCGTTGAGTTTGCAGACGAAAGCCCTGATCCTCCTCGAAGCCAGCTGCTCGAAAATGTATTTGCAGATCCAAAAGGTTTTGGAATCGGACCTGATGGCCGATATAGATGTGAAGACCCAAAGTTCACTGAAGGCACTGCACAGGTCTAAGCTTTCGAAGTAGGAGAGTGATGAAAACTCTTTTATGTCAACTTATTTATTATTACATGGTCACATATTTTAGTTTGTGCTAGCATTCACTTGTTCACTTGATTTTAGTGTTTATTGTGTACCAAGTATTGTGTTCTTTAGGTTGTCTATCTATATGAAATTTTGGGTTCATAACATAATTTCCATTTGTTTTTGGATAAATTGCTTTGAATGGCAAACCCCAAAGCTTGGTAGGCTCTATTTCCTGCCATGCTCATAGTTTGATGGTCTTCATATTTTTCTTTTATGATATTGAGGTTCCTTTCATGAACTGATTTTTTGTACATGAGTGAATCCCTGGCATTTGCAAATAGGTAACGATAGTTGCAACAAATTGCTCGAAGAAACTTTTTGCGACAGTTGTTGAAACCGGACCAGTTCTGTATTCCCATCTAAAGTAAGGGAGTGAACCGGGGTAAAAACCGGTTGAGCTGGTTGAATCAAGTTTTTTACTTTTAAAATTTTTATAATTTTTTAAATAATTTATTTAAATAAAATCAGATCGGTATTCTGATCAATCGAACCAATAGTCAGACGAAAATTGATAACCTAAAATTGGTTCAACCACTAGTTCGTTTTTAAAAACCTTTATTGAAACTAAAGGTGATATTGGTTTAATTTGGTTGGATTTTTTAGATTTTTAAACTGTCCATAATTCGGTTTGGTTTTTAGTTTTTTCATATATATTTTTTAGTTTTAAATATTTGGACTTATTTAATAAAAACGGGCTTTGTTGTATAACTTTTATATATTATTTTGATAAAACTTCAAAGTTTTTTTTATAAATAATTTTAAAAATCAATAAATATTTAACAATTTTTAAATTATTTTCACTATTTTAAATAAAAAAATATTTAGAGAATCGCTCCTCTTGTAATTAGCTTTTTTTTCTTTTTCAAATATTTTTCGTTTTTCGGCGGGATAAATTCGGGGTTTTCCTTAATATTGCCCAAAGATTTTAGGGCTACAAATTTTTAATTTTTTCCGTTTCTTGATCCGATCCCGATCTTATTCGAGCTAGGGTTTCCTTTTTCCATTTGTTGTTGTTGTTGGTGAATCAACAGATGTCTCAGTGTTTTTCGAATCCTCCACCGGGGTACGTAAAGAACGGAATCCGCGATGAGGCACTAATTGAATCGATTAAGATTCAGAGAGAAGAAGAGAAGGCCAAGAAGGAAAGGAAGAAAGAAAAGAAGGAGAAGAAAGAGAAAAAACGGGAGAAGAAAGAAAGAGATAAGTCTCGGGACAGTGGTGAAGCTGAAAGTAAAAAGCATGGTCATAAGAAAAGGCATATAGACGAGAGGAGAAAAGAAGATAAAAAAGGAGGAGACCGTCAAAAGAAAAGAGAGAACGAAATGGAATGTTTTAAGAAGAGTACGCTTACTGAAGAACATGGTTAGGCGGTTCGACCACAGAACTCTTCTGATAGCACCCTTAACAGCAATAAAAGACAGAAGCTGAGCTCGACTCCCGATAGTGGGCAAAATCCTGGAAGCATTATCCAGACCCGATTGTCTTCCCAAAGGCATAAAGATCCTGAAGTGCTACCCAGCAAGGAACAGCCTTGCTCTACCTCAGGAAACACTGATGAGGCCTTTGTTCAACGGGTGCATGAGCATGCTCCTAGATCAGGCAAAGAACCGGAAGAACAACCTTGTTCGACTTCCGATATTAAACGCCCGGAGCTAACTTTCAAGCTCGGCAAAGAAAAAGCTTGCTCCTCTTCTCACACATCAGAAATTCTTGCTCATAATGCCAAGGCGCCAATGCCGTCAAACTTGTGTACCACTTGCCCTCCGAAATTAGCTTTACAATTCAAAAACCTTGTGGAAGATTGGGTTATGCCTACACTGCAAAGCGAGTTAACCAGTTCTAGTGATGATGACTGGCTGTTTCAGAAGAAGCAAAACCTCAACACTGAGGTTAAAACCCACAAAGATGGAAATCTTAACTCGAACCAAATGAGCTCGGCAACTTGGCCACGTGCTTGCTTCTTGCTTGAGGCCGATATATACACATTAGCATTCACGGTACCGTTCTGAACTATATTTTGCATAGGAGAAAAAGCCATGCAAATTGTGAGAAATTAGAAAAAAATAGTGGTTAATTTTAGTTCATGGTGCTGAAAGTGTGAAGGTGTAACAGCTCGTTTTTAGTGAAATTAGAATAGTGGTTTCGAGACCACAAATTCGAGGTCGGAAGAAAATTTATTTTAATATTATTTTATGGTCTACAGTATGATAGAAATATCGTATGAAAATTCCGTTAAGAAATTTTACCGTTTACATGCCTAGCTTGATCAAAAGGATTAAATTGCATAAAGAGTAAAAATTGAATTCTAGTAGTTAAAAGTATCGAATAGCTATGAAATTTAAAATTGGAGGTCCTTGTATAGAAAATAGACCATTTAGAGGAGTTAGTGGATAAGTATGATTATTCATCATTGGAAATTGAAGAAAATATTAAGGTTAACTTTGGAAATTAAAGATTTAAAGTAATATTAAATAAAAAAAAAATCTATTTTCATCATCTTTCATAAAAAAAAAATGGAAAACCTAGCCATGGAAGCTTAAGTTTTAGCAAGCTTATTTTGCTCGTTTGGGTAAGTATTCCTGTCCCGTTTTTAATGATTTTTATGTTTTCGAGATCGTAATAGCTTAATTTAGCTATCTCGGGGATTAGTTTACAAAACCGTTAAAGTATTAGGGTTTTTTCATGAATGAGTATAGTTGAATTTTAAAGTTTTATGATAGAAAATGAAAGATTATTGTTAGATAAACAACTTTTGTAAAGAGAATTTTGATAAAATTATCAATTAGGGACTAAATTGAAAAGATGAAAATTTTATGAAAAAATTCTGAATTTTGTGAAATACATGAGCTTCTATTGATATGTATGAAAATCGACTAGGCTTGAATAAGGATTTAATTGTATGAATTTCATTTTTCGAGCCTAGGGACTAAATTATAATTAATTAAAAGTATAGAGGCAAAATAGTAATTTTACCAAAGACGTGTGTTGGATTAAATTGAATATAAATTATATTAAATTGAGTTAAATTCATTCGTATAGATCCAGATAGACCTAATACGGAGTTATATCGAGGCAAAGAAAAATTATCGGACTAGTAGCCTTCGTATCTACGAAAACTTATCGAGGTAAGTTCGTGTAACTAAATTGTATATTTATATGTTTTAAAATTGAATGTTGTTGTGTGTGATTTGTACAAATTTCCATGTGTAATTATGATCACATATTCTGTAACACCCCTAACCCATATCCGTAGCCAGAACAGGGTTTCAAGGCATTACTGGAGTTTACAGATTAATTTCAAATAAATTATGCAAAACTAATATTCACTCTCAGAAATAATCATATTGTCCCTTAAATGGACCTTCGAAGCCCATTATGAACAGTAGAACCAAGTCGGGACTAATTCGGAAACTCTAAAAAATTTTCCTATGTACAGTACCCACATGCCCGTGTGGTCTAGGGACACGCCCGAGTGATCACGCCGTGTAGTCACACATGACCGTGTCCCTAACCCGTATAACTCTCTGACTTGTAAGGCATGAAGAAATTAAAGTCACACGGCCAAGTCACACGCCCGTGTGCTAGGCCGTATGGTTAATTTAATTTGACAATTTAGGTGCAGTTTTCACACGGCCAAATCACATGGCCGTGTCTAAGGCCGTGTCACCCACACGGCTGATACACACGCCCGTGTCTCTGCCCCTGTGCTCAACTCTGAGCATTCTGTTTCTCAATTTTAAGGTGCAGGGGACACACGACCAAACCACATGCCCATATGCCACACACGGCCTAGACACACGCCCCTGTGTCTACCCGTGTGGATAAAAATAGGCCATTTTAAGGCCACTTTTCTCACCCTTTATGCATCCAACCTGCACAAAACACTTTCATATACCAATTTACTCAGCCAAGCAACCAACTCAAGCCAAATTTCAACCTAATGCGTCTTTACACTACTAATCTACATAAACTTACTATTTAATTTCATTCATTAACTAATAATAGATTTTATTAAACACATGCATATAGACTAATATATATATATAATATAGTCACTCAAAACCATATTACTAATTTACTTTCTTTTCAATCCACCCTATACATGCCATATAAACCATAAGTTGTAAAACAAAATCTACCGGTGAAAATCTGGATAGTGTGACCCGATGTGATGATCCGATCCTCCGAACTCACGTCAATCTACACAGAACATTAACACACAGAAGTAAGCTTATGAAAGCTTAGTAAGCTCATAGGCTCAAAACATAAATCTTACCGAATTACAACAACAATTCAAATAACAAGTTTTTCATTAAAGTTTTCTGTCATACACAATTTCAAATAATAAATTCACTTGGATGAGCTCAATATCAATAACTAACTAAATCCCAACACTTAAATTCATATAACTCTTACCATTACTTGTCAAATTAGGGAACGTCTTACGGAATTGAGTACGTCGTTAGTTTGATGCCACAATCCGCTTTGGTCTTGCACACATTTTACCATGGCTTTGCCATGATCACACATTTTGTCCCATTGCCATAGTTTAGCTATGGTCTTACACTTGTACACATTTTACCATGGCTTTGCCATGATCACACACTTTGTCCCATTGCCATAGCTTAGCTATGGTCTTACACTTGTACACATTTTACCATGGCTTTGCCATGATCACACACTTTATCACATTGCCATAGCTTAGCTATGGTCTTACACTTGCACACATATGTAACTGCCATGATTCAATCATGGTCTTACGTTCACTTTCACAATGCCATAGCTCCGCTATGGTCTCACATTTCATACTTTTCCATGGTTTAACCATGGTCTTATCCGTCAATTCATCACTGATCACTGAATGAACGTACTCAATTTCACGTTTCCCCTAATTTGAACTTTCAATTCAATTTTCACACTGTTACAATTATCATAATTCAATAGCAAAATATAAATTATAAATATTGTATCATTCACAAAATTAATAAATTTTAAACATAAAAATTCAGCCATATGAACTTACCTAGCTAATTCGTAGAAGTTATGGAAATTCAGGGACTAATCGGTAATTTTCTCTTTTCCACGTTTATCTTCGGACTCTCGATCTATAATGTAGAATTTTTTGTTCATTAGCATTCATTTCAATTATAATTCACTTCACATTTTATGGCCTTAAATTTTTGAAATTACACTTTTACCCCAAATTTTGTAGTTTTTCCAAATTAGTCCCAGCTCAATTAACCCATCAATTGAGCTAATTCTTCTCAATTAACACTTTATCTAATCATTTTAAGCTATTTCAAAACCTTTAATATTCAGAATTTAAACATCAAACCCTAATTCATAACTTTTTCACAACTAGGTCCTAAAATCATTTTCTATCAAATTCACTTAATAAATTCATCATATAATGAAATTAAAGCTTCAAATCCATGATAATTCATCATAAAATTTCATCACTCATTCATGGTAACTTTCAAAATCACTCATAGAATAAAAAATAAATGAATTCAATAGTTGGACCTAATTGTAAAAGTCACAAAACATGAAAATTTACAAAGAAAAAGCAAGAATTGAACTTACATGATGAAAAATATGAAAAAAAAGGTTAAGAGACTCTCCTATGGCGTTTTGGCTGGAAAATAATTAAGAAATATCTAGATTTCTCATGATATTTCAATTTTAAAGTTTAATTTTACAAAATTTCCAATTTTGTCCTTATTTCATCTTATTTCCTTACTCATTTTCTTGCCCAAACCGTCCAGACAATACCCTTTTAGGCCCAATTGCCTTTTAAATCCCTCCTTATTAGACTTTTAAGCTATTTAGTCACTTTAGTAAATTTTGCACATTTTACAATTTAGTCCTTTTTAATTAATTGACTATCAAAACGTTAAAATTTTCTAATGAAACTTTAATAATAACTCAATAACATTCCATAAATATTTATAAAAATATTTTTGGTTTGGTTTATAGATTCGAGGTCTCGATACCTCGTGTTTGACCCATTTGACCTAACAAATTCTTTTAATTCACATAATTCTCTATTAAAAACAAAATATTTCTAAATTCACACTTGACTCATTAATATCAATTTACTAAATTTTTAAACTTACTCGTCGGATTTAGTGATCTCGAATAACTGTTTTCGACACTATTGAAATTTAGGTTGTTACATATTCAATAATTATCGAGTCCCGTTTGAACCTTAGAAATTCAAAGGATACAAATGACATGTCATTAGGGTTCCCGATATGGTTGTGATCCTGCATGTGTTTCAGACACACCACAGCTCTCTTAAGCTTCCCGATACTTGGCTCTCATGAGCTTCTCGATAATTGGCTCGCAAGAGCTTCCCGTTACTTAGCTCACATGAGCTTCCCGTTATATGGCTCGGAAGAGCTTCCTGTTTACATGCTTGTATAAGCATACAAGTACATGAATTGAAAAATTAAAGATTTGTACACTTCGTGTGTACTACTCGTGTATCCAACGATATTTTAAATGGTTCAACGGGTAAAGTTCTTATATGAAATAATATGAGTTCGAAATGAACAATTATGTGTATATACTTGAATTACATGGAAATGATATTACATGATATATTGAAATATGAGATGGATGATACATGTATGTGAATCTTACCTAATGATTATGTACATCCATGTTAATTGGTTATGGAAAGTGTTACATGGCTAACATGTTGAGGATATGTGTTTAGGCTTTTAGCCAAATTGATTTGGTTATATTAGCATGCTTACCTTAAAAGTGATTAAATGGTAAGTTAATTTCCTTGTTATACGAACTTACTAAGCTTAAATGCTTACTCTGTGTTATTTTCCATGTTTTATAGTAATTCAGAAGCTCATTTTGGTTGGAAGCTGGTCGGAGCAACTTCACACTATCCATCAGCCTTTTCGGTATAATTAGTAAATTAATTTTGGTTATAATGACATGTATAGGTTAATTTGGTCAATGATGGCATATAAATGTTTTGTTGGAACTAGCCATTTGAATGGCTTGTGATGGATAAATTTTGATGTGTATGTAAATGGCCTTATCATGTTTGATGTGTGTTTGAAATGGTTGAATGATGAAAATCTTATAGGTATATTGATGGTTGGGTTGAATAGGTATATTTGGTAAATTATGCATATATGTATTTGGTCATGTAGGTGAAATTGGTTATTTGATTGATATGAGTTATGTTTTCATTTAAAGAGCCTAAGGGCATATTGTTGGTATGTGATAGTATTACATGTTTAAGTATTGATTTTGGCTTAATTTGAATGTCTTGTTATGGCTTGTTGATGTCCAAAATGTTGATTTAGGTTTATGACAAATTGGGTGAGAAATATGGCTAGGAAAATGGCCTATTTTTGTCCACACGGGTGTGTGTCTCAGCCGTGTGTGACACACGGCCAAGTGACACAGCCATGTGTCCCCTGTATCTTTAATTTGCACAAAATAGAATGCTCACACGGCCTAGCACATGGGCGTGTGGCTTGGCCGTGTGACCCAAGTCAGAGAGCTCACAAGTTTGGACATGGGCTGGGACACAGCCGTGTGCCCCTATTTTGAATGCTCACATAGCCCGAGACACGGGTGTGTCTCTTGACCGTGTGAGCCACACGGCCTGGCCACACGGGCATGTGTCCCCTGCACATTTGAAAATTTTTGATGTTTTCTGAAAAATTCTTTAAGTACCCAATTTAGTCCCGACTTATTTCTGATGTGTATTTTGAGCCTCGAGGACTCGTATAAGGGACAATATAATTGATTTTGATTGGTTTCCGACATGAATGTTATATGATATGAGATGTCCGAATATTTAGTCTGTAAACTTCGGTAATACTAAGTAATCCTGTTCCGGCGACGGATATGGATTAGGGGTGTTAGAAAAGGGTTTCTTGCTAGCGTTTCAGCTCCTTAATTTCGTTTTAATATTGGGAATTAAGACCTTCAATTTGAGGAGAGGATAAATTTTGTGCGGCTAACCTTTAGAAAAAAAAAAGATGGCTACTGAGGGCTTTTTCTTTTTAAACCATTATTGGTGAAAAAGAAAAATAGGTTACTATTGATGTATTACCAAATTCAATTCTTTCTAGTAATATGAGTATCTCTATTTGTTCAAAAAAAATATTGTTTATATTATAAAAAATTAAAACTAATTATATATTAAATAAAAAATAGAATTCAATTTGGTTTCGGGTAATCGCTATTTTTAAACTTGCATTCCCTAAACTATCCAAACACTTCATTTTGGGTCGATTTTCAAGTTTTCAATTTTTCTTTCTCAGCCTTAATTAAAATTGCATTAACATACCAAGATCAATTTAAAGGCATATAGAAGCGATGATATTTTTATTTTAAAAAGTTAAACATTTTAATTTAATGATATTATTTTGATGGCATTATTATTGATTTGATGGGGTTGAAACAATTGCACTAATTGTGTCATAAACAATTAGGGCACTTCAAAATCCCTAATCGACGGTCGACATAATGATTTGGGGTTGTTGGCGGTGCATGGGAATGCCAAATCGTCATGGCAGCTAACAATTTAGGGATGGGTGCGTAATTAACACCAATCGTCACCCGTCCCAATAAATATCATTTTGTCCCTTATATGTTGGATCTAGTGCATTAAGTATAGTATTTTTTTTGTATATTTATATTTTTCAAACAAAAATAATTTAATAAAATATTCATTAATTATATTAATACCCTTTGTATATTATCCTCAATTTTTTTGCACGCAAAGCAAATGATAGCATATTGACTCACTAGTTATCTAACGTTTAACTAATACTAAGTGATATTATGTGGTTGGATCATAATATGGAAAGACAACTTGTATTAGTAGATAAATTTAAACATGTCCTTAGTTTAATCGAAAATGAGAAAAATGATTGAAAGACTAATATGCCGTCTATCAAGTCCAATTGGATGATGCTTTGTCTTAAGCATCAGAGCGGATGACTCCCAAAAGATATAGACATAGATGTGACTGACTGGATTGATAGTACATTGGGCAGAACCTAAGTAAAATAGATCCTAAATCTGTTTATGAATTTATTCACTTGTAACGTTCATAGTGTGGTATATCTTAATCTTGAGTGGATGATGGACTATGCACGCGTGACTTGTATATTTTGATGTAAGTAAAAGCCCGAGTTCAAATAAATAAGAAACTGAAAATTGGTGCTGTGGGTATACGACTTTTACAATATGTAGCATAATTTACAATAGTGAAATTCATAGCCCAACTAATAGGTAAATGATATCCCCTCATCGACATTACATGATAGATGAAAAGTAAATGTGGTCACAATTCGTTTGTCATTGTGATAAATAACTTGATTATTATTTGATAGTAATTGACTTTTCATGAAAAAAGATGTAATGGTTACCATGAGATAAAATAGGATCATATTGGGATAACCGTGTTATTTAAAAGAGTTTAAGGATATCCTATGAGGGTAACACAATTATGACAAGGTCATTAGACGATCACTTATTAAGTAAGTTTCATAATGATATGTAATTAAGGAGAGTTCAATCAGGATTCTATAGTGGAATGGCTTTGTGAGTAAATAAGTTTATAATTAATAGGTAAAAAATTGAAACTTAATTATAAATTATTTGAATCCTAATTATATATGTTTAATCGGTCATTCCAGTAGTTTATTGAAACCAAAATTGAATTGCATGTAAAACCAAATGAATAGAAATGAATGAAAATGATGAAGTTAGAGAAATGGGTTGCATTCACAAATGAATGTGTTTTCTCACTAAGTATAGAAATAACTTAAGAATTAATTTAAGATTTTAAAATTATTAGTTAATTAATTATAAATAATTGAAGTTCGAAAGTGAAAGTTAATTAATCATTATGAATCTGTAGAATATGAAAATTGAATATATTTCTTTATAAATTTGGCCCAAATGGTTGTCGTCACCATAGAGCACGTGTTGCCATGATCTGCCCTCAGAGACCGCACTTAACGCCTCAACAACTTCTCTACTGCTACCTTATTTATATTCATTGGGGCTATGACCCTCCAAACAGTATAAGAAAACGTTTCTCACAGTTATGACATCTTCAATAACCAAGGAACTGCCAACGTGGAGCCTTCTCAAGTGGGCCTCACCTCTATCTGTCCTAATAGTTCACTGGAAGGAGCACACATCCCCACTCGGCCGGACCATTTTGTAAGAAAGCCAAACCCATCTACGAGCTTGCATTTCACACTGATATACTTCCCTCAGTTCAACCAAAGGTTGGGACATCGGTTCGCAATTATGGTTGGACCTTTTCCACGAGGAGAGAAGTAATGAAAACCCACTGAATTAGCTCGGTTCTGGGCCTTTAATAGATACAAACTCTGGAAAACTGCGAGCTATGGTACTTTATTACAACAGCAATAGTCAATAAAGTAGGCCACCGCGATCCGCCACAAAAATCCACAGAGTTGACCAGGGGGAATTTGGTAATCATTAATAAGATGACAGAAGAACAGGTTCAAAGGCAAGTAAAACCCAGCTTCCAAGGCGTGGAGGGGGAACAAGAAACTACCATCGCTGGTGTCACTGAGCCTGTGCAAACCCTCAAGAATAGAGAATTTGTAGGCGAAATTGGGAATCTCGATTCCTCACGCACGTAAGGCCCGATGCATATCTTCGTATTTTGTAGTGCAGGGGAAAAAGTTGGCTTTGACAAGGGTTTTGGAAGCACACTCCCGTGGTGGGCAATGCAGAACTAATTGACCATCAGTTCCTCTCATTCTCGATATGTTTTCGACGCAGAAAGAAGAAGAAAAGAATAGAGGAAATTTAAAACCTAAAACGAGAAGTAACTGAGATTTACCTTGAAGAAAAGCTTCAACTGATTCCGGTTACAAAAAATTAAGAGCGTGAGTTTTAGGGTTTCAAAAAACCCCTTTTAAAGAAGTCTCTTCCCTCCACGTTCTAACGGTTCAAATAAATGAGGGACACCAACGGTTAGATACACGCGAGCATGATCTGTCCCTACACGTGGCGAAGCTGACATAAGGTTACAATAGACGTTGCGTATTCTACAGGCTGTAATAAACATGAAGTGATGGCCCTAAGGAGCGCCACTTATAACCCTCTTTAGGCCCACTAGGGGGGACTAGATTGTCATACAATAATAGGTTTAGGAGCCCAAATCTGCCCGGGCCCAATGTTAACCAAACAGAAACCAAAAACACAATAAGAAACAAACAGAAATAACAAAAACAGTCCATTAACAGTTTCTTTACAAGGCCCATTTATAATAAGTCAAATAAAGACCCTTAGCCCAATTACAAGCCCAAAACCCAAATCTTAGAACAAGACCCAGACGGCCCAAGCAGAGCGAGAATGCGAGAAACTTCGGAGCCTTCTCGCAGCCCACTCCCCACGCGCGACTCTTGGACTATGGCGCGTGCACTTCACGCGTCGCGACTATCGTGTCCCGCTCGTGCCACGCGCGCTCCACCCACGCACGAGCCTTCACCGGCGCACCTCCGTCATCGCCTCCGGCGCTCGGTGTCGTCCGCGCCTCCATACGCCACGCCGCGCGGCTATACGCAAAAGAGGCCAAATGCAAGAATAATACAAAGACTGCAAAAGAGACAAACGAAGACCAGCCAGCAAATAGGAAAAAAGAGAAAATATTGTATTTTTTTATTTTATTTTGGATTTTCCGGTTATAAAACCGAAAGCAAGAATCCCTGTATTTTCACGATAATTTTTACAAGAGACGGATACATAACAAAGCAATACAAAAATCAATAGCAGAGATTCAAGCAAAAGGTTATTTTTATTCCATCTTTTCGATTGTTTTTGGATCCATTTCTGTATCTCTTTCTTTTCTTCTTTAGTATACAATAAATAAAAGAGAGGGAAGCGAGTTTACCTGGCCCGAACGCTCGCCTTCGTCTTCTCCGTCATAATCGGAGCCGGACGTTGGTAAACGAGCAAAGTTTCAAGGTCAATGTTGGGGAAATCGGTCGGACCCCCCGGATATCACTTGTCACCGAACATGAGGGCGATTTGGTGGTAAACAAAAAGGGTCTTCCATTCGCGCTGCTTTTCGCCGGTCCTGATGGCGATTGGGTGGTGAGCGAGAGAGTCTTTCTCTCTGCGGCGGAGAAGAGAAACATTAAGGGTTAGGGTTTCGTTAAAAGAAGGCTAGCAGAGGGGTTAAGGTAGCTCTTAAAGAGGAGTGGCCATTAAGGAAACGACGGCGTTTCAGGTGTAACTCGATAGCTTTGAAACGACGCCGTGTGAGTGCCCCGATCCGACCCGATTCAAAACCCATTAGACCCGCGTGTTTCTACGATAAAGGGGGAATTTGCGCATCTGGTCCTTCGTATTTCTGTGCTGTTTTTAATTAAATCTGTTATTATAGTACGATCATACTGTTTGGTTGAATTGCATTTTAAATCCTCGGTTATTTAGGCGCGTTTTTATTTGATCCTCGAGCATGTTAAAATAAATCATTTTTTTTAAAAATAGTCCTTTAGTTTAATTATGTTTCGATTAAATATCTTTGTTTTCATATGCAATCCGTGCATTTATTTTATGTTTAATTCATTTATTAATTAGTTATATTATTTCACATCATTTATTTTAAATCTATTTATTATTTTAATTTGATTTAGGTTCATTTCATATAATTGGTTATATTATTTTGCTTCATTTTCTTCAATTGTTAGTATTGAAATTATCTTATATGATTATTGCTAGAATATGAATTGTAATTTGTTAATTTATAACTATTATTTATTCGTGATTTATCGTCGTAATGTTTGATGTATGGATTGATATATTGCTTTGTGTATTAGTATTCCATTGTATCCCATGAAAGATGTTGTGTTTTAATATCATTTCGGTTTTAAAATTATAAGGCAAGGCTCGCGTTTAAAGGTTTCGAGAAAATCGTGCTCTAACTTACAGAGTTCCGATTCTCTTCGTTTAAAACCTAGCAACCGAGTATCCTTTCTCTTTTAAATCAAAATACATAATATTTCAAATAAAAAAAAAAACTTATTCTTGGGATTTTTGAGATATTGCACCCTAACTTACTGGGTGTGATATTTTATTATCTCGAGATAAGATTTTTAAAAGAGCAAAGGTAATATTCCGTATTCGAGAACTTTGAGAAATAGTGCCCTAACTTACTGGGTTTCAATTTTTCATTTCACCCAAATAATGGAATATCCTTCTTAATTTTAAATGTACGAGTATTGAATATCGAATGATAAATCTAATTTCGAGAATATAAGATGTTGTGCCCTAACTTACTGAGTACGGTATTTTATTTCTTCGAAATAAGAAGCTTTGGCATCCAATATGATTCGCCCATATATATTTTAAATAAATGGATCGTAATCTAAAATCTTTTCAAATTTTCGACGTCGGGACATTAATTAATCAATTGGTACCAATTTTGGGCGCACGGGGTGCTAATCCTTCCTCGTACGTAACCGACTCCCGAACCTATTTTCTCGAATTTCGTAGACCAAAAACACCGTTTTAGTAAACTAAAATGTTTTATTAAAACAAAGGTGACCCGATCACACCTCATCAAAAAAGATTGGTGGCGACTCCATTTCCATATTTTTAAAGTCGATTCCCGTTTTTCAAAACTCGTTAAAAAACGGTTTCGACAATAGTCACCGACCCGAGACCCAGATAAGCTTCGGGTCGCCGACCCGCGACCCGGCCAGACCTCACCAGATGGATGAACACGAGACGTACAGTGAGAGGACATATAGGGGAGCTTGCGGTATCGGCTCGCGAGAGTTGAATGGAGCTCGCGGTATTAGCTCGCAGGAGTCGAAGGGAGTTCGCGGTCCCAGCTTGCATACACCCAAGGAGTTTGCATGGAGGGGATCGCGGACTCTAGCATGCGACTTAGAACGATATACATGCCCGAGGCCTGCTTAGAGTGTCAGTCTTATGGATAGTGGGGTTAGGTCATGAGCAATGGAGTCGTGAGCAATGAAGTCAAATCATGAACAATGATAATATGTATAAATATCGAAATATTTCTTTTAATAAGACACACAGAAAATTACTTAACATGCATAATTAAAATTTTATTATTACCAAATATTGTTGGTTGGTTTTCAGCACCTCAAAATATTAATCATCCTCCTCTAAGCAAAACTATCTTTAAACAAATTTGCTAACTCTATTAACAAATAGTTTTTTTTTTTTTTATAACTCTCTTAACAAATAGACTTTTTTCTTTTTCTAACTAACAATTTTTCTTTTTCACTTCAAAGCTTAACAAGCATTGACTTCCCAAAGAATTGGGGTTTTTAAACACCTCTGCTTGTGGTGGGTCTGGGATTCTCGACCTTTAGTCATGTTGGACGATAGGGGAGTAAAGAATCTTTACTGTCTCAAAAGCCCAAATTGGCATGTCGACTGTCGATTTGGCCTTCTTAAGAAACAAATATTCTTTGCTACATCTGCACCGAATTGCTAGCCATGTGAACCCCAAATCAGCATGTCGATTGCCGAATTTGGGATTTTGAGGATTCTCATATCAATTTGAGATTTCTATTCACAGTTCATATTATTTAAGTAAAAAAAATATTATTTCAAAAAATAAACCTTGATTCGATGATTGAATTAAAATTTAAAATTGAATTTCAAATATATTAAGAGTAGAGGTACAGGAATCATAGATAAACCTTTTTATTTTTCGTTTCTTATGTTAAGTGTATGTATTGAGCTGGTATCAATGGTCTCGCTGACAAAAACCAAACAACGAAACAATGCTTCAATGTTTCTTACGTTTCTCCAAAACTGTAACAACTGTTCCTTGTTCACTCACCTCCCCCATAAACCCTTCATTCCTCTTGTTCTACTCCTCATCTCCGAATCCACCGCCCAATCAACGGCAACCGTTGCCGTCGCCAATAGCTTCCCCTACGCGAGTCCTGAAACTGATATCCGCCCAGTCCGACCCTCTCCTCGCTAAAGAAATCTTCGATGTCGCCACCACCCAACCCGGTTTTCGTCACTCTTACTCTTCCTTCCTCGTCCTCATTCTCAAACTCGGCCGTTCCAAGCACTTCTCTCTTGTCGACGACCTTCTCGTTCGTCTCAAATCCGATCAATATCGGGTAACCCCGACTCTCTTTTCTTACCTCATCAAAATCTACGCCGAAGCTGATTTACCCGAGAAAGCTCGCAGTGTGTTCTACAAAATGCTTGAATTCAACGTTAAGCCTTTACCCAGACACTTAAATCGTATCCTGGAGCTGCTTGTTTCTCATCGTAACTTCATCATGCCTGCTTTCGACCTTTTCAAGACTGCCCATAAATACGGTGTTTTCCCCAATACCAAATCTTACAACATTTTGATGGGTGCGTTTTGTTTGAACGGGGATTTGAGTATTGCGTACAAACTGTTCAACAAAATGTTTGAGAGAGACGTTATGCCTGATGTCGAGTCTTATAGGATATTAATGCAAGGGCTATGCAGGAAGAGTCAAGTGAATAGAGCTGTATATTTGTTAGAAGATATGTTGAATAAAGGATTCGTACCGGATTCATTGAGTTATACTACTTTGTTGAATAGTTTGTGTAGGAAGAAGAAGCTTAGAGAAGCTTATAAGCTTCTTTGTAGAATGAAAGTTAAAGGGTGTAACCCTGATATTGTGCATTATAATACTGTTATATTGGGTTTTTGTAGAGAAGGAAGAGCTATGGATGCTGTTAAGGTTCTTGAGGATATGCCTTCAAATGGGTGTTTGCCTAATTTGGTTTCTTATAGGACTTTGGTTGGAGGGTTATGTGATCAAGGGATGTTTGATGAGGCTAAAAAGTATATGGAGGAAATGTTGTCAAAAGGGTTTTCGCCACATTTTTCGGTTTCTCATGCTTTAATCAAAGGGTTTTGCAGTGTTGGTAAGATTGATGCAGCTACTGAAGTGCTAGGGGAAATGCTTGAGTACTGGGAAGTACCGCATACGGATACTTGGGGAACGATAGTTCCTACAATCTGTGAAGATTATGAAACAGAGAAAATGGAGGAGATTTTAGAAGAGGTTATGAAGATAGAAATTAAAAGAGACACAAGAATAGTAGAGGCAGGCATTGGATTGGAGGATTACTTGATTAGGAAAATAAGAAATAGATCAAAGTGACGTTGTATATTACTACAGATAATGCAGATTTAATTGGCTATATATGTTCCCTGGTGTCCAGGATTGTTGAATGGTGTTAATCCAGGTATGTGTCTGCCTGTTTTTCAGTATTTTCTTAGCACAAGGTTTAAGTAAGATTGAGCTCTTGTTAGGATGATTTGTTTCAAAGGACGGAAACATAAGCACCTAGTTATATTTTTGGTTAGTATTTTGAGCAAACTTGTTGAAGCAATTCAAAAACATTGGATATAGCAATTATAAAGGGTGAATGTACCCGGCAGTTCTCTTTATATCAGATCAAATTAGTTCCTCTACTATTAAATGAATCAAATTAGTTCTTGTATTATTAAAAAGAATCAAATAAGACCAATTTTCGACAGAATTAACAAATACCATTTAAAAAAATGTCATTTAGTCCTTGTATTAGTAATGGTTGAAATTTTTTAAATATTAAATGTTAACTTTGTTGCACTTTAACTTTATTTTATTCTTTTTAATATTCAAGGGATTAGATTAATACATTTAATAATAGAGGACTCATTTGATCCAAATCCTAAAATAGAGAGACTCGACATGTACTTTCACCAATTATTAAGACATTTTATTGCTTTTGGTGGCTTGATATTGGTATAGTGAGGTGATTGCAGTTAATTTGGATGATTGGGTGTCTGCCTCGCCACCCTTTAAAGGGATGCTGCTTGTGCAGAGATGCCATCTGATTTCTGATATTTGGATCCACATAAAAGCCATCATCAAGAAAAGCTTCAATGGCTGCAAGCTGTTTGATTCAATAAAGGTTCATTTTATTACAGTCTTGAAGATGTGTTTCCATGGTCCACCGGCCTTTTTGCCGGGTATCAAGGTGGTTGGTGGCAGTTGCAAAACTTTTCTTTGAGCAATTTTATTTGTAAAATCATTTCCTATTTGCAATTGAAAATTGGGCCTAATTCATTCTGGTGTTGCAATTGAAAATGGTCCCAACTTGCAAAATGTATACAAGAAAAATATGATGAAAAATATGAAGACCATCAAACTATGAGCATGGCAGGAAATAGAGCCTACCAAGCTTTGGGGTTTGCCATTCAAAGCAATTTATCCAAAATAACAAATGGAAAGTATGTCACGAACCCAAAATTTCATATGGATAGGCAACCTAAAGAACACAATACTTGGTACACAATAAACACTAAAATCAAGTGAACGCGTGACTGCTACCACAAACTAAACATATGTGACCATGAAATAATAAATAAGTTGACATAAATAGTTTTGATCAACCTCCTATTTTGAAAGCTTAGACCTGAGCAGTGCCTTCAGTGAACTTTGGGTCCTCACATCTATATCGGCCATCAGGTCCGAATCCAAAACCTTTTGGATCTGCAAATACATTTTCGAGCAGCTGGCTTCGAGGAGGAACAGGGCTTTCGTCTGCAAACTCAACGGCTTCCTCTACCACCTCATCTATCTTTTTATCTATAGCCTTCAAGTCTGCTTCACTGGCCAGACTGTTCTCAATGAGGTATTTTTTCAGTGCTGTGATGGGATCTCTGGCAGCATAGTGAGCTTTCTCAGCTGCCAAACAAGAACCAAGAAATTGAATCATTCTATCTTTCAGTCCCCACACTTTAATTTCAAGCATAATATAACAAACATATTTCCATGGAACATACAGAGTTAATCAGTTCAACTTTAAGACTATTTTAGGACTAGCACAACACACATGGATGCAACTTGTTCTTGTTTTATCAATGTAACAATAGCCCTAGCAATCACAAATAAGCAAAGATGATGAAAGGCTTACCAGGGTCACGAAGCTCATCAGGGTCAGCCAATGAATGTCCTCTAAACCTATATGTCTCACATTCCACCAATGTTGGACCTTCTCCTCTCCTAGCTCTGCCAATTGCTTCCTTAGCCACTTCCCTCACTTTCAATACATCCATCCCATCCACATGAACACCCGGCATCCCGAAAGCCGGTCCTTTCTTATAAATTTGAGGATCAGAAGTAGCCCTCAAATGAGACATCCCAATAGCCCACAAATTGTTCTCAACAACAAACACGATGGGCAATTTCCACAACGCTGCCATATTCAAACACTCAAAGAACTGTCCATTGTTACAAGTCCCATCCCCGAAAAAGGCCAAAGTGACGTGATCGCAATCCGCTTCTTTCAAAACCTCCCTCTTATACTTAGAGGTAAAAGCCGCACCGGTGGCAACAGGATCCCTTCACCAATAAAAGCGAACCCGCCGAGCACATTGTGCTCCCTCGAGAACATATGCATCGATCCACCTTGGCCACGGCAGCAGCCGGTGGTCTTACCGAAGAGCTCACTCATGACAGCACGTGCAGAGACTCCTTTGCTTAAGGCGTGCACGTGATCACGGTAAGTACTGACGACGGAATCTTGCTGCTTTAAGAGCTTAATGAAACCAGTTGAAACAGCTTCTTGGCCATTGTAAAGATGAACGAAACCAAACATTTTGCCTCTGTAATACATCTGAGCACACATATCTTCAAACGCTCTTCCTAATACCATATCTTCGTATAATTCCAACCCTTCCTCTTTTGTAATTAACTAAAATTAAAAAAAAAAAGAAAAGAAAAGAAATTTAAACATAAAATAAATAAATAAATAAACCCACAGATTTGGTATGAAACAGATTAACATAAAGAAAGTAAAAATGGGGTTGTTACCAGATTGGGGGTAGATTTGGATTTGTTTTCCTTGACGACGGCGACGACGGTACCAGATCGACGGCGGAGATTCAAATTGGAAGAAGAACTGAGGCGGATGAGTTTGCGGGTGGATCCGAGGAAGGGTGAGGCGGTAGTGGGGATTGTAAGAGGGTTGTTTTGAGAAGTGGTGTTGAGAGGGAATGGTTGGGCGGCGAACTTGGAAGGTGAGAAAGCTGTAGCCATTTTCTTCCAAATGGGGAGGGAAGAAGGAAAAGGAGAGAAAATGGGAGGTGAAGAAGGAAGAGAAAGTGGGGAGGAGAATATAAAAGAGAGGAAAGAAACAATGGGGGCGGAGAAAACAAGGGGAAAGGGCGTGGGAATGGTCGCAGAGAGCGTTGGAAGGATTTTGGTATTTAGTTGATGAAGTGGAAAGCCAACCAAACCAGACTTAACGACATACATTAATTGTAAACACACTTTCAGTTCCTTAAAAACAATTATAAATACAAATCCCAAAAAATTCAAGAATAGATTTTTGTTGCTCATATTTTCTTGTTTTAGGGAGGTTTTGGCTGTTAACCATATGGTTTGCTATGAAAATTGAAGAATTAGGGAAAATTTGGGTTTGGTTTTGATTTGGTCTACTATGTTTCCAATTGCGTCCCTTTGTAAGTAGACATATAGAATCATTCGGATTTTAAAATTTTAATTTTAATCAATTACATATATTCTTTCAATTTTTGATTAATTTTATGTTTGAATTCTTTCAAGTTAAAATTTTGATTCCAAATTATTTAGAAGTCAGATAATTTGTAACGACTCATTTTTCGGTAATATCAAAAAAAATTGATTTTGAGATCTCAGTCGAGTTACTTGGAAAAATTTTAATTTTGTTAGTGATTAATTAAGCACAATATCTAATATAATACAAGGCCTAAGTTGTAAGTGAGGAATTGAGAATCTCATCAAGTCTTTAGGATACGATTAAACCAAGGATCAAAAGGGGAATTTGCCCATATTTAATTATGGCTAATGTTTTGAATTAATAAAAGCCATCATTTTGCACTATCTTAAAAGACCATAGTGATTAAATGCATTATTATATTATGTTAAACTAAATCAAATAAATGTGAAAGTGGAGAGATGATAGCATAGTAGAGAAGAAAAGAAGGTTTAAGTTCATCCTCTATAATCGGTCAAAATTGGTCAAGGTAAATTCCCTTCTAAAATTTTTATGGATTTTTAATCTATTTAGCATAGTAAAGTTGATCCATAAGTTAGAATTTTCAATTGTTAAAAGTTATTCAAGTTATCATTGAAGGGAGTATAAAGATTGAGTTAAATTTATGAATTACTTGGTTGATTAAATTTAAATTAGGTGAAAATCTTGTTAGTAATGTAGTGGGTAAAGTTGTGATTAAGTTAATTTAAGTAATTGCTAAAGAAGCTTCTTTTGTATTACTAGGGATCTAATTGTAAGAGATAAAAATTATATAATTAATTGGTATACAATAATAGTTCAGGGTCCTTGGAGAAAAATTACGAAATTAGATTTCAATTTGATTGAGAAAATTGAAAGATACGAGGAATTTTGGATAATAGGGTCCGAACGGTTATTAAGAGATTTTGCATTCCATGACATTATCATTTATTTGAATCGTCATTGAGTGACCATTAGTTGTTAAATTATGGTATTAATTATAGATTTGTATGTATTATTAGAGAAAGAATTGGAGGGTGTCGGAGCAAGCAGAGGAAACGATAAAATTATTGATTAAGCCTTGAATGATATCTACTCATTTTGTGGTTTGAAAGGTAAGTGCTCATGGAATTCACTATCCTTCATTGTTAGTTATGTGTGTTGGTATGTGTCATCATGTTTATAATGTTGCTAACTAATATAACATGTTGAGTATTCAATGAACTTAACATTCTTGGCAACAAGACACTCATGAATGAATATAAGTTGGTGAATAACTAGAATGAATCTCATTTGATTAGTGGGATGGAAATCATGTATTTATGCAATGTGATGTACTTATTGAAATGAGTCAAAAGAAATGGCTAATGATGTTCTTATGAGTTACATGAGAGATGTGTATTTTGTATTAAGCTATGGCCTGTAATCTATGCATTATGGAATGATTCACGTAATTCTCAAAACTTGTATAGGTTCGTAAATGGTAAACACTCACGTAAATTTGATAGAACGATTAGGATACAACTGCCATGTCAATATGGTCCTATGCACATTTCTTTATGGGTTTTGATGGCAATACGGAGACTATGTTATATCATTGTAGAATTCAGCATTTGTTGCGGATCATCGGATATGCCTTGCGTCTACGGAGACCTTGGTGTGGTGGTGAATGCGTTTTCATATGTATATGTATTTGTTGCCTACGGGCTTTGCACTCAGATGCTTTGGTGTAGTGTAGTTCTTGCTCTTTTGAGTTATCTTGGTGTGGTCTAATTCACCCCGTGTCTGAGTCTATTTTTACTAAGGTTGTAATAGGCTAAACGTTAAATTGAAAATGAAATTAAGGAATGAAAAATGAAATTGATATGTCATGAACTTTTGAAAATATAATTATTATGGTATAGAAGAATAGTTCATTGGAAGGAGTTGAGAATTATATGATCACGTAAGAAATGGTATGGTTCTTTGATGCTTTTGATTATGATTATGATTTTTTGACACTTGATTATATATATGCTTACCTATGCTTACCTTGTCTTGTAATGTTATGTGTTTTGTTTAATTAGATTGTGCTTAGTTCACTTGGTATTTAATATGCTCACCTAAGATCAAGGTAAGTATCGTGAATTCTATTTGAACTTACTAAGCATTGAGTACTTACTTACCGTTATTTCTTTACGCGTAGATTCCCAGCTTTTGGAACCTCAAAGCCTGCTTTGAGCGGATGTCACACTATCCAAGGTGACAAAAGTATGCTTATTTTTGTACCAAATGTTGTGGGTCTTTTGTAAGTACTGATCAAACTCATGTATATAAGGGTTAAGCTTAATCTTTTTATGATGGATCTAGAAAATGTCTAGTTCTTTGTTATATATTGTTGATTAAATCCTTTTGCTATTATAAGCCCTATGATCCTCTTGTTCATAGGTTTATTAGATATGTTATGAAGTTGAAATGTGGTAATAAGTTAATTGAATGATTAGTTTCTTACTTGTCAAATTAACTAGATGGTGGGAAAGTTTAGTATTTGTCAAGTATGTAAGTGATTAGAGTGTATGTATTGAAATAAGTATGTATGATGTTTTAAATATGATCTTTGAGTCTCATAAGTTATTGTCTTAATTAAGGTGTTGTTTGGGATCATTTTTGACCAAATGGGATTGGTGTTTAGTAATTTTGTAAGAAATAAGCCATTTTTGAGTAATTTTCCTCAAAGTCACAATATTCTCCGGCTGAAGTCGTGACATCAAATCACTGTCCTCAAAATGGCGACATTCCCTTGTTGAAGCCGTGACATCAAACTGTTGTTTTTAAAATCACGACATTCCTTAATAAAGTCACGACACAAGAAGTTAGATATCCTATGTGTCATGACATACATTCTTCAATGTTACGACCCGATTCCGTTATAGGTCTTTTTTTCATTTTGATCCCTCATTTGTTACCTGCGATTCACGAGAGCTTTTGTAAGCTAACTAGAACCCGAATTTAAAATAATGATATATTTCAGTCTTAAAATTCATTTATTTTGTTAAATACATGATTAAACTTAATTAGTTGATATGATTCTTCTTTTGAATGTTGAATAAAATCTATAGTTGCTATTATCTGACATTTGGAATACGACGGTTGGATGGAATCAAGTGTGGGATACTTCATCATTAGTCCAAATTGTTTCAAGTTAAAAATTAACCAAGTTCCAACCAATTTTAATTTGAGTTAGATTCAAATTCAAATAGAATTAATTCTAGGGTCTAACTAATTCTAATTTGAATTAGACAAATTCCTTTCCACAATTAAATTAAATTGATGTTCAAATATGGTTATGTTTTGATCCTTCAAACTGAATTCATTTTCTATTAAGGAATAAGAAGTTATTGGCAGCCAAAGAGCCAAGGATGTTGTGACCAATATTTCCTATGAAAATTGATAGCCAAGAGGATCCCATGATGAATATTTCTATGAAAATTTTATTCCAACACGGATTTAACAAAATCAAATCCTCAAAATCATCATGCATCTTAAATTAACTCCTTTTTTTGTGTGTGCTCATCTACAGTATACTTTACCGTGCCAATCCTCTCCTATGGTTTGCTTGTTTTCTCCTTGCCTGCAAAACAAATTCTCCCAAGGCTAAAAAACAAGATGGATGGTATCGGTGAAAAAGACCTTTCTGGCCTCTCTCAAGAGGGTGCTCGATATTGAAATAGAGAGCAACCAGAAAAGTATTTTAACTGAACTGAACTCACCAAAAATACTTGATTTTAGTGGGAATCTGAGAGATGATCCCTTTAGTTTTAGATCCTTGAGTTGCTTGTTTTTGTTTGGTTTTTGGATTCCACCTACTTGACTGCTGCTTTCCCCTGCTGCTAATACTCCACTTCCTTTCTTCACTTTTTCGTGATAAATCGCCGGCGGTGCAAGCCTCAACTGTGGTAAATTTTCTATCTGGGCTAATCTCTGGTCTTTTTGAAGGTTACTTAAAATTTCAAACTGAAAAAAACCCAAATTGAGTTATATGTAAGTGCTTTAGTAAAGTACTAATCAGATATGATAGGCAGAGATATAGATTTACCCGCGATATTTGTTGAAGGCTGTAAGAGTTATCTAGTGCGTCGTTTTCGTGAGGGTGTAATGTTGATCCTTGTGCTGGTTGGGATCTTGACGGCAACGAACTAACTAAACCATTCTCTGTAAGAGCGGATTTACTTCTAGATTTGTGAGTGTTTTTCTTGGGCAAACAAACAGGGCATCCAGATGACAAGCCTCTAGTTGATGACTCGTTTTCCAGAAGCTCACATTGAATATGAGTTGCGTGACCACAACTGAAAACCCGAACACGAAATCTAGAAGAGGTCTTGGTAAGAAGGCTGTTGCATATACAACATAGTAAACTTCGAGGTGCATATCCATGAGAAGCTCCCTTCTTCAGTAAGCTCATTGTGTAAAATGTGTCATCCTCGATCAAAGATTTTGCAGTATCCTGAAATTTAACAGAAAAAAGGAAAAAAGCAACAACTAAGATTCACCCAAGATTTGAATATTAAAATGATTCATGGCAAAGTATTACTGAAAGAGGAGTACCACGAGTTGCAACCAAATGTAACTTAAAAGAGAAGGGTAGGGCACAGTTACTATACTGAAGTAAAATGATAATTCAGAAATAAAGCCTTGCTGCATTTTTGTTGCCTAGTGATGTATACTGGTGTAGTACATACAACATGCCAACAGAATCATAGTTTTTCTTTTAGAAGAGCCGAATTCTAGATTTATAGCATCAGCTGTGGGACTAAACTCAAAGTATTGAGGTTTGCAATGTGGATAAAGGTTCTCGAGTTAGTTCTAACAATAAACTGGAAACATCAGGAGAATACGTTTACAAGTATATATAAACTAATCTTTATATTCAAAACGAACGAACATACCAGAATTCTTCTTTCAAAGCCATAAGTTCCGAGCATTCCCAATATGGTAAGCTTAAAATCTCCAAATTCCTGGCCGACATTATCAGATAGGAGTTTTGACATAATAGTTGGAAGACGAACATATCCTATCATTCCCTCAACAATCTCTTTGATGAATTGAGAGAACAATTTCCTCAATATATGACCACCTTTGTGAGATTTCGGTATCCTCCACTTGATTATGCATTCTTCTTCGTCTTGAGAGCCCAATGACCCAACCAGTCCCACATGATTTTCCTTCTCAGATACCCTATCATTGCAGTACGAACCCATCAAAGGTTCACAAAATCTGCATTGAAATTCAGAGGATGATAAGCATATATGTACTCTTTAATCATTTGAAGGTATTTCATTATAGATGTACTCTTTAATCATTTGGAGGATTTCACCACAGATGTACTCATCATATCACACACAATGGTATCTTCATTCAACTTTTAACTGTAACAATTATGGTATCATGTCTTGTGCCAAAATTAATGAGTTTCAAATTCAAATAAGGAAGATACAAAAATAAATGATAGGTTTTTAGTTATCTAAAGCAGCCCATAGTTTTACACACGTCGTTTATCAAAACTTAGCAGAACATTGAAAAACATAAAAGTATGTTTAAATTTTGAAGAAAAGCAAATCTATGAATATGTTGGACTTACGAGTCAAGTAATCTAAACCAAAGCATCTCAGACTCTTCTGGATTCAAACGAGGGGTATTCCGTTGGCATAATTCAATACAGGCTTGCAATAAATTGCGTATGTCATTCACCTGTTCAATAAAGATCAGAAATGACATCAAGGTATTCCATCATTAAGAAAAAGGATCTTAGAGATATATGGTACAAACCTCCTTCATTTTCAAAACAGAGTTGAAATACTCCATGCTACCAGATCTACTCAAAGATACCTTAGAGACCGCACTTCCGATGGCAGTATCAAGCTCTGTAAATTTATCATTAAGGCTAGAAAGTGTAAGCAAAAGAGCACTACCAACATCACCAACCCTTTCTAATAAAAATGCGGCTGCATCTATGATTCCATGTTCCTGGCACAGGCGGAGACAGTGTTCAACTCGATAGCTATCAAAAGTTTCCAAGAACTTGAGAACTGAATCCCGTTCAAACTGACATAATAACTGTAAAAGGAAAAACAGGAGGCAGGATCAGGAAAAGTGGCCAACCTATATTATAAGAACAAATATTTTACTTCAGTAAGCAATTTCCTTTCTGATTATTATAAACCCTGAACCTGAAAACTTAAGGAAGACAGCTAATACGAAATGAAAGATGAATGGTAGAACAAATAACAAATGCCATACAAGTGACTTAAAGCTATGCAGTTCTATTGGACACCAAGGAGAGTCAGGCAGTTGTATGCTATTAAATAAGTATTGCAGTAAATAGGCACTTACCTCCAGATAAAGCTCAATCATATCATCAGTTACATGAAGAGGATTATGTCGCAGATACTTGGGGAAATTAGACAAATTTTCCAAGTAGGCTTTAAGGACTTTTTCTGATTCTTTCCCCCTTTTTTCACTCAAGACATCTACAATCTCTTCTTCTCTTAAACAAGAGAAGTTGAAGGTGCCTGATAAGTGAACCTCAATGACCGTCTTTAAGTAAAGGAAAAGGCTTTTTGGATGAGAGTTAAGTTCAGATAGGATATGAGAACTTTCGTCTTTAAAATGGTCAACAATTAAGAAGAATGTCAACTCTCTGCAAAAGATCATAAAAGCACAAGATCAAGAAGGGAAGAATAATTTCTACAACAGCAGAAACAATCTTTTAAAGATGAAAACAAAAAAAAAGGTGACAATTTTGGAATTCATAACCAGTATAACCTGCTTAAATTAACCAGCTCTGGAATTCGAGAGATGACTGCTGATCTGAAAATAGTATAATCTCCATTGCTCAACTGCATTAACATGTTGTTGATAAATGCGAAGGCATGAATTGGCTCTTCCACATCTTTCATATAGCTGTCGAGAGCAGCAAGATACTGATGTCTGATGGTATGAATTAAGGCGCAAACCTAAACATAACAAGACAAGCTTAAGGAAGACACAAAGAGAGAAATCTAAACCCTTGCATTATGCTCACAGTGAAAACTCAAGACATAACACCATAAAGATACCTGGTAAAAGCATGCATTCTCACATAACTGTAACACATAGGATTGGTCCCAATCAGTTTCTGGCACTACCTCCAAAAGTTCCAGTAATTGCTTCTCTCTTCTTTTGGATCTTTCAGTACTCATGGTAGAAACACTTTGTGAACTGTCATTTACTGAAGTCAAGTATTCCAAAATCTGATTTAGAACAGTTTTTGGGATTTTAGCTCTTCCACATGCAACATAGCATGCGATAAACTCAAACAGATATCCCATGTCCTTTTTTGTAGGCCATGCTTCGATAAATTCAGAGTCATCATAGCTTGCAACCCCATCTGTTTGAAGGGTATTCTTACCAAGAACATGAACCAGAGAACCAATGGTTTTCTGAACCAACATTGTTTCAGATTCAGCCATCAAATCTTTCTCCTTTTTAGCTTCCTCATTTGCATCTCCAGATTCAGAAAAAGAGGAGTCCGGTGCAGGGGATTTCTCTTCTATGAAAGCACATTTGAGAACATCTAAAGTGGCCTCAGTATCCAACTCTAAGAGATAATACAGGTTAAGGTATTCCCCTTCAAAACCCAAAGTTGAAGCTGATTTTTTATCCTGACGATCAGAAACCTCTAACAAAAACTGCAGAAGTTCAGTCCTAAGAGACAACAAGCGTGATGGTGAAAGAGTCCCTTGGCCTGAGGAGAGCAGATTGTGATATTTCAATGATAACTGACAGAATCAATGGTGTATATGTTTCTTAGAATAACTTTGTGCAAATGATCAGCCTTAACCATTTCTAACTGACGACTAAACATGAAATCATAAAAGGATATGTTACATATAAGTGTGTACTAGTTCAGAAATGCAAAATGTAACATAAAAAGTTAATATAAGATGCCATTTTCAATAAGTTAATGCATTCAACAGCATTTCAAATGTATGCCAATGAAGGAAGCAGCAATTAGACTAATAAATTCCACATTAAGTACAGATCAATTGATATCTTATAGATCAACCCAATTCTAGATCCTCATATAGCCAGGGACGAAAGTTTCTATTTACTAGTTTTTAATTGTCAAAAGAGAAATTGAATTAACAGAATGCATCTTTTCACTAATTAGATAAAACAATACTCCTACCTGGTGGAAAAGCAAGACCTGTAAAGCAGTACTTCAAGTAAACAAGCATCCTGTACCTGATAAGATGAACTACTTTAAGTAATGATAGAAAGCTAATAATATGAAGACCAAAAGAAATAAAAAATTAAATTATAATGAATTTAAAATGCCACAATATTATAAAATTACCATTAATCTAAATAAAGTGAACAGAAATATTGCCATTAAACAATGCAATTTGTTCTTCCCTAAAATTTGTACAAGGGTCTCACTTTCAAACAACATAGAGAGAATATTTTATAAACTTGTAAAGTAACATAGAGTGCCAGAAGTTGCTCCAATATATCTCGTTGCTTCTGTTTTATTTAGGTAATTGAACAAGCAAGCCACAGCAGTATATCTGACTAAACCTCAAGGTCAGCACTACTACTTTCATACCATTTCACCTCCACATGTTACTAAACAGAAATCTCAAGAGAGTAATTAAAACAGGTACTCCCAAGTGTTAGTTTCTGGTAATTAATGTACCATGCTCTGACTCCTTTGTTTTAGTTCAAGCTTTGCTAAAATAAGCTGAGTAAGGTAGAGGCACTTTAATGCTTCGGGGGTTGGACTGCTCACGTGGACAGGTTATTTACCTGGTTAAGACTTAAGAATGGTCCAACATCCAAGGTGTAAAGAGCAAAAGGTACCTAAGTTACATAGCTTGTATCTCTCCAGAGAAAATAGACATCATGCAACTAAGCAAGTATCATCTTGAATCCAATCAAGTGAAAACGGGTAAAAAAATCATGCACCCTCTTAACCCACATGCCTGTCTAACTTACCCAAGGCCAGAAGCAATTTCTCCTTGACTATTTCGTAAAACTACTAACAGCTCCTCTAAAGGTGCCCTGAAATCATCTAATCCTTTGTTGAAAAGATACACCAGAGCACCATATAAACCATGCTCCCGACATAAAATGACAACCTACAACAGAAACAAGGAAAAATAATAAAAATTTTGAGATTAGAAAACAACCACAAGAAGAAAGCAACCAAAAAGGAATTGTAGAATACATATAATAACCTGATTGAAGTCCAAGGATGAAATATCCATGTGGAGAACACACTGTTCAACTCGCTGCAACCATCCTTTGCTGCTGTAATGTTCTACCAGCGCTTGCATTATCTTTCCAATAAAGTGAAAGTATAATTACAATGTATAATAAGGTGAAAAGTATAACACATATTTAACATCAAATGGTACCTCAGGAGGCAAACATCCAAGCATGTCCTTCAATATGTATGGCTCCAGAAGCTCTAAAAATGTATCTAGAACATAAAAAATCAAATTGTTCAGAGATTCTATCAAGACAGAAAATAATAATATCTGCAATAATTGAAACCAGCCAAGCATCATTCTCTTCAATATCTTCCCAAGTTTTCTGCCTATGCCATTAAAACTCTTAAATGACTTTTCAGTGAAATTCTGCCCTAAAAAGATGCAAGTAAATTTGTTGTTAGGTTTGGGTTCAGGATTTTCAATTAATAAGGAATTATGAAATGCTATTCGTATTTATGTTATTTAAAAAGTAGTTCCAATAATTGTAACGGAAAAGAATTCACTCCAACTTATCTCTATTGGATGTGCAATGAACACCAAAAACAGGGCCAAGTTTATCAGATATCGGGCATGACATCTTTTCCTCAGCTTCAATTATAACAATTACACTAGAAAGATAGTGATTCTACATCATTAATTGTCTGACTTGGCAATATGGATCTCCATTTTGATATTGAACAGAGAATACACAATTTGAAGTAATTATTGCACGCATGAATGAGCTGTGTGTAATACCTCTTTGCTGAATAGCCACGAATTTGGAGAAAATTTCATCAAAAAGAATGTCAGTCCTCCTGATATGGACACAAAATTCAACAGCAACACCACCAACACGGGTGAATTGCTCTTTTATTTCTGAGTGCACGGAACCATTTCTACTTTCCCGGTCATCTGGCTGCTCCACCTTACCAATTTGGTTACCTAATGCCACAGAAATATAGGAAAACACTTCATCCACATACGACAAAAGCAACTCTACAAGATAGGGCATTATGGTCTCCTGCACCGCATCCAGGTTTCTAGGAAGGTCAATAACACCATGGGCTTGACCATCATAAAGTGTCATTGCCATGTTCAAAGCTCCCATCCAGTCACCGGCTTTCCGCAGAACCTGAATTCGTTCCTTCCATGGAAGAAGACGGCAGACAGTAAGATGCATAGGTCCTAGTATATATACAGATGCTCCTCTTACAGATACACAATTATGATAAGCTTTTTCAGGGTTTCCAAAGATATTAATAAAGTGAGTATGATATGTAATGAGATCATCTCCTCCCAAGCCATCTACAGCAAAACTTGTTTGGTGAATCAGGGTTCCATCCCTAGCAAACAAGTTGAGTTTTCCTGTCATTGTAAGAACCACCATCATCTGCATAGGCATGAAACCCTCCATTAGCAAATTGTTTTATGAAGGCAAAATTAGATGCAAAATAAAATCCTGAAGAAGATAAAATGCCTATGTGATTAAGCAAACAAAATGTTGGAATTCCTAAAATTAAGGATAGAGTACTAGGAGATCTTCTGTAAATAGAAACTAATCATAGTTACTGATTCTTAGGATGTTACAGCTTTTTAGGGATTGTTTCCTACCTTAGGTTAATTTCTCTCTTTTATATCTGTAAGCTAACTAGCAGAAGTAATAAGATTGAATCTCTGAAATTCTACATGGTATCAGAGCTCTAGGAATTTTTCGATCCTCTCATCCATCTTCCTAAAAATCCCTCCGATTTCTCATCCATCTTCCTAAAAATCCCTCTGTTTTTTTCTCCCATGGGTGACCTTAATGAAGCCTTGTCTGAAACTGAGATGTCACAAATATCTCAGAATGTTAACCAGCCTGTCAATCAAAGTGATCTTAATTCTTCACTTATGATCACTAGTCATCGACTAGATGGGAAGAATTTTCTACAATGGTCTCAATCTGTTCTTATGGTGATCCGTGGCCGAGGCAAATTAGGATACATCAATGGAGAACTTCCACGACCGAATGTAGCCGATCCTACTTGTGCTACTTGGGAACTCAATAACTCCATTGTTATGGCATGGCTGATTAATTCGATGGAAGGCCATATAAGCCGAACATATCTCCTCTTCAAGACTGCAAAAGACATGTGGGATGCAGTTAAAGAGAACTATTCTGATCTTGGAAACGCTTCTCAAGTTCTTGAGATAAAACTCAAGTTAAAGGATATTCGACAAGGGACTCTCGAGGTAACTCACTACTACAACAATCTGAAAATCTTGTGGCAGGAGTTAGATATGTACTATGAGGCAGATTGGGGTGAAGGCTTAGAACACACTAGGTTTATGACTCACCTCAACAACGAACGTCTCTATGAGTTTCTAATTGGGTGAGGCATGAGTTAGATGAGGTTCGGGCGTAAGCACTGCAGGCAGATCACCTCTTCCAACCATTGGTGAAGCTTTTTGCAGAAGGGAGAAGAGAAGAAAACGCGTCGTCTTGTAATGATGGGAGAACCCAAACAGATAATTTCTTTCTCGAAACCACCTCACCGAATCTTTCGCTCTCGCCTCCAAAGGTCCACAGACACAAAAACCACCTGCTGGAAATGGTTCTGGATCGAATAGACCATGGTGTAGCCACTGCAATCGTGTTGGTCACACTAAGGAAAAGTGTTTTAAACTCCATGGGTATCCAGAAAAAAAAACAGAAAGATAAGAAAACTGCCCTGTTGTCCTCCAATGCTGCAGATGAGGTGCTCGATGTTCGCCTAACCAAAACTCAACTCGAAAATCTCCATAAGATACTTAATATCTCTACCAGTCATGGGACTCTTGCCATTCAAGGTATTGCTCTTAATATTGCCCTTGAATCTAATAACCAATCCTCTTGGATACTAGATTCGGGTGCCTCAGATCACATGACAGGTAACTCCACTCTGTTTCAAACCTACACCACTTGTCAGAACAAGTCTCGAATCCGCATAGCTGATGGATCATACTCACCTGTGGCTGGAGTAGGGAAAGTAAAAATAACAGAAAATTTTTCCCTTGATAATGTTCTATATGCCCCAAACTTGTCCTGTAATTTACTTTCAATAAGTAAACTTACTAAAGATGGAAAAATGCTTGCTGAATTTTCTGAAATTGGTTGTGTAATACAGGAACAAAAATCGGGGAGGATGATTGGCACTGCTAAAGTTGATGATGGATTATATGTTTGGAATAAAGACAGCACACAAGGGGGATTGGCTCTATCTACTTCAAGAGAGGACACTATTATGCTATGGCAATCAGTAGGTTAGGACATCCAAATCTCTTGTATCTAAAAAGCATCTTCCGCTGTTATTTCGAAATAAAATAATAAATTCCTTGAAGTGTGAAATTTGTGAATTGTCCAAACATACCCGTGTACCATACCCTTTAAAACCATATACCCAGTCCCAACCCTTTTCATTAATCCACAGTGACTTATGGGGAGCTAGCCGAGTGAAAAACATTACTGGTGCTAAGTGGTTTATAACATTTATTGATGATCACACAAGGGTCTGTTGGGTCTATCTATTAAAAGAAAAATCTGAAACCCCCAAAATCTTTCAAAATTTTCACTTCGAACCCAATTCAACTCTACCATCCATACTCTCCACACTGACAACGGGAGGGAATACTTTAATTTTGTCCTAAGTCCATACCTTTCAGACCAAGGAATAATACACCAGAGTTCTTACCCTGACACTCCTCAACAAAATGGGATCCCCGAGAGGAAAAATCGACATCTCCTTGCTGTAGCTCGGGCTATAATGTTCACCATGAATGTCCCAAAATATTTATGGGGAGAAGCTGTTCTTACTGCCTGCTACCTCATAAATAGAATGCCATCAAAAGTCCTAAACTTCCAAACACCTCTAAACACTCTTCTCAAGTCATTTCCTCTATTTCGTGTTCCTAATCTTCCAGCAAAGATATTCGGCTGCAAAGCCTTTGTCCATAATCATCAACCAAATCAATCCAAACTTGATCCTCGAGCCCACCCCTGTATCTTTGTTGGGTATTCCCCCACTCAAAAAGGCTATAAATGTTACTCACCAACCTTGCGCCGGATGTTTGTCTCTCGGGATGTTACCTTCTTTGAAATCGAACCATACTTTAGAGCTTCTCATCTTCAGGGGGAGACTTTTGGTGAAGATGAGACCCTTAATAATCTCCTCATCATACCTCACGACCCTACCACCACTATCACTAAACCTACCCTCAATTTAGATACTGTTGCTGTTCCTCCTATGCAGCAAGACACTAGCACAGTACTACCCGAAGAGCCCCCTGATTAAGGAAAACAGCAAGAGCATGTGCCCGAATGCAGTTTACTCACGTAAATCGCCGTCCCGAAATCGACTGAAGTGCCAATTGCATCTCCAACCGAGGACTGTTCTGAAAGTGAAGTCTCACCTCCATCACCATCCATCTATCTTCCAATTGCAATGAGAAAGGGCACAAGGAGCTGCACTCAACACCCTATTTCTCGGTTTGTATCCTATGGAAATTTATCTAAGTCCTATAAAGCTTTTGTAACTAATGTTGATTCTGTAAAAACTCCAAAAACTATAGAAGAAGCATTTGAATCAGCTGAATGGAGACAAGCTGTGATGGAAGAAATGGAGGCCCTTAAAAATAATGGAACATGGGAAGTTTCAGATCTGCCTAAAGGAAAGAAAACAGTAGGGTGCAAATGGATTTTTACTACTAAATTCAAACCTGATGGCCATATCGACCGATACAAAGCTCGACTTGTGGCTAAGGGCTTCACTCAAACTTATGGGCTTGATTATGAAGAAACATTTGCACCGGTTGCAAAACTAAACACAATTCGAGTCCTTCTTTCTCTTGCTGTCAATCTTGATTGGCATTTGACTCAATTGGATGTTAAAAATGCTTTCCTCAATGGGGAGTTAAATGAAGAAGTATATATGGACTTCCCACCTGGATTTGGAGGAGGCAAAGGCCAAGTGTGTAAGTTGAAAAAGTCATTGTACGGACTGAAACAATCTCCAAGGGCGTGGTTCAGTCGATTTGCAAAAGCCATGATGAGCAGAAAGTACACTCAAGGACAGGCAGACCACACTATGTTCTACAAGCATTCGGAACAAGGAAAGTGTTGCATTCTCATTGTCTATGTGGACGATATAATAGTGACAGGAGATGATACAAGTGAAATTGGGAGGTTGAAAGAATTCCTTGGAACCGAGTTTGAACTTAAAGATTTAGGAATCCTAAATACTTTCTTGGCATGGAGATAGCAAGGTCTAAAAGGGTATTTCCATCTCCTAAAGGAAATATGTTCTAGATTTGCTATCGGTTGGTTTGATGGGTTGCAAACCAATTTGAAACTCCTATGGAGTTTAATCTCAAGTTGGGTACTCGATGAGGATGGAGAAGAAGTCTATTGTGGGGTGATATCAACGTCTAGTAGGAGACTTATCTACCTAGCTCACACCCGCCCGGACATTGCCTTTAGTGTGAGTGTTATAAGTCAATATATGCATGCCCCAAGGAGAAACACCTAGAAGTCGCATATCGAATACTAAGGTATCTAAAAGGGACTCGGCAATGGCCTATACTTCAAGAAAAATGACAACAGAAATGTGGAAGTCTATATCGATGCCGATCAAGCGTGTTCTATCAATGACAGACGCTCTACCAGTGGTTCATTGTAGCTATGTTTGGGGTAATTTAGTGACATGGAGTAAAAACGACCTGTGGTAGCTCGTAGCAAGTCAGCGAAGTCGAGTATCGAGCACTAGCGCATGGTATTTGCGAAGGAGTTTGGATACAAAGACTCGATGAGGGAACTAAAAATCCTTTATACTAGGCCTATGCGGTTGTATTGTGACAACCAAGTCATTCACAAGATAGCTCACAATCCTGTGCATCATGATAGTACTAAACATATTGAGATAGATCGTCACTTCATAAAGAGAAAATACACTCGGGAGAAGTGAGTGTTACCTATCTACCTACCGGACAACATGTTGCGGACATGTTGACAAAAAGCAGTAAATATGTTTGAAGAACTTGTTGGCAAGTCGGGTTTGATAAACATCAACACTCCAACTTGAGGGGAGTGTTGGAATTCCTAAAATTAAGGATAGAGTACTAGGAGATCTTCGTAAATAGAAACTAATCATAATTCTGATTCTTAGGATGTTCTGACTTTTTAGGGATTGTTTCCTACCTTAGGTTAATTTCTCTCTTTTATATCTGTAAGCTAACTAGCAGAAGTAATAAGATTGAATCTCTGAAATTCTACACAAAACAACTATACCTGATCATCCAACCAAGCCAAACCAATGGCTGAACTGTCAAGAGACCATTTCCCATATACTTTTAGGTCTGATTTAACCAATTTTGCAACCTGAACTTTCCGATCCCATGCAAGTGCAAGAAGCGAAGTTCTATCTGTTGTTTCTGTCGGTGAATTTTCTGCAGCATAGTCATCTCTCAGAAAGCTGTTAATCTTAAACTTAACAACCTTAATCACTCTATACCTGATGAAGATCCACAAGGCTGCGCCATACATGTCCATGCAGTGTATGGCATGGAACCCTCCCGCACACCATCCGGCCTAGAAAGTTGCGCATAGACTTCTAATGTTGGAGTGAGCCTTACCTATAGGCAAAAAAAAATGGCGGCCTCAGTAAAGGCTGAATGTGAACTTCCCAGAAGAATGCAAATTTAATCCTCAACACAAAAGATACATGGAATTTGGGCAATCATCTGGACTTCATACCACCAAAGCAGTTTGATAGGTGACAAATATGACCACACCTTCTTCAGCCATAGAAGAGCCTTCAGCGAAGAGTTTCCAACCTGCATCTCCCCCAACTACGCCTCCCATCTTGCTACCAATACTGCTAGTAGAAGTAACATTCCCTTGAGAGGTCACTGAAGTGCTCCCATATGAACCATCAAAAAGAAGTGGGGAAGCTGACAATACGGTGCCCGTTTTTTGTCCATCAAGAAGACACTATTTCAATCAATATTAGAACATCATCAATGTGACAAGTATAACATTGTTGGCAACTGAATATAAGTTTAGAAAAAGTAGATCCTCGATGCAAATAGACTTATTTGCCCTTTACCTGTGTTTTGATTGAGAACCTATTAAGCAAGGGAACAACTGAGAAAGCATGTAACAGCACCAAGCCTTTACTATCACCTGTAACAGCTTTAAACTGGCGAGTAACTTGAGAATCCTGCCCCAGAAATAATGTATGTATCACTGGTGCATTATGTTCTCCAGCAATAACTTTTGTTGCTGATGCCCTCTGAACATCCCAAACTGTGACATGGCCATCACCATAGCCAGCTAAGAGAAGGTCTCCTGGCTGATTGAAGCACATGGATGTTACAGGGGCAAGGGACCGATCCCCTTGCAAACCAAGTATCACCATCTAGAATACATGTGACATCATAAAACAGCAAAGTTAACTTACAAAAATAAATAACAGATGGAAATTCAAATTCAAGAAAGTTTGAAAAAAGTATGCATATTGAAGCTTCAAAGTTCATCATACAATCCTCAATTGCAGGAGAATACAACACGGATAATTGCAGTCTATGGTTCACCACGTGAATGCAAGCAAATAAAAAAATAGATATGTAAAATATGTCAAGGAACTTAACAAGCCTCTGATTCCAAGCATATGCTTCTTTAAATCTTGTTATGCGGCTGGATCATGTCTTTTTAGTCATAATGCACTATTGCACTCACAATATCTTATAGGATCCCATCTTCCTAATTTCAATCCATCAAACCTGAATGTGATACTAAATTTTATTGTTTTGAATTTGAATGTGTTTTCAGAAGAATATTGTCCTACCCTTAAATTTGTCTTTACCAGAAGAGCAGAATTAAACAACTTTGAAAAGGCAAATAATTCTGCAGAAATGCAACCAAAGATAAAAAATTAAAGAGATAGGGCAATCGAAGCACCTTAGGATCCATGCTGTCGGCATGATGAGTGGAATATTTACTGGGGACTAAGATGATGACTCCTTTAGTCATTCCCACGGCAATGAAGTTCAGATGAACTGCCAAAACTTGAGGGGAGCCATGATCACGCCTGAATGCCTGTGATGAAAGAGTCCGAGTGATTATATTGCTAGCATCAACATCAAAGTATCCCAACGTGGTTGAACCCCTCCTAACACCTTCAAGCCTCATGGGTTGAGCAGCTGCACCCTCCTCCCAATGCAAACCAGTAGAAGCCTGTTTCTTCTCAAGCTCCTCAGCCAGTTCAAGCGGCTTCATTGTAGCACGTGCATTGCTTTCCACCCTTTTACTCATCATCTCACTCTCTAGTTGCTCCAATCTCTCCTCTACAAGCTCTGAAATATCACTCATTGAACTTTTATCATCACCACCACTAGCATTTTCCTCACCATCTTCGTAACTGGGCATATCACTTGCTACGTTCTCTCTTTCCAAACCCACCCTCTCCAAGTCCTTACTTATATTTCTCTCCTGATCAACGCTAGGCAAAGACAAAACACTCTTTTCATATGAATCATTGGCATCAAGAACCAGAGAATTCTCAGACACAGAAACAGGGTCAATTTCATTATCTAAAACTTCACCCGAACCCAAAACTGTAACTTCTTTATTCAAGCTGTCATCAAAATCAAGCTTAGAAGAGCCGTCAATTCGTTCAATTACTCTCTCAGCTTCACTTTCCTTATCTTTACTCTCACTAGCCTCACTATTTTGATGGGTATCAGCAGATTGAAAATCGCCCACTTTATTATCACTAGTATAATCATCAATTTCTAATTTTTCACCTGAAACGCTTGATTTCGAGCTAACCCCAATCGATTCCCCATTCAATGAGCTAACATCCTGATCATCACTACCTACAACCCTCTGAAGAACCCCACCACTTACCGCCCTCCTCGACTTGATAGCAGCCGCATGTGGAGTCGGAACCGACCTCGACGCCGCAGCCGCAGCCGCGAGCGCAGCCCCTGGTTTCGCATTGGATTTCACTCCACCAAACAGCGTCGGAAGCTGTTTCGAAGAAGATGATGACGAAACCCTCCAAACCGGATCACCAATCCGCTTGAACGGACTAGTCTTCGAAGATTCCGCCGGTCCTTCTGAAAGAGCATCTCTTTCCTCTAGCAATGCCACGAATTCTTGCGGAACGGTATTCGACCGGGCAAGGCGGTTATCGGAACGGTGATGAGAAGAGAGAGGGGATGAAGGCGAAGAAGATGACGTGGATGCATCGGAATCGTTGAGGATTTCATCGATGGTACGGTGAGGAACGATTGAGTTGGAATCGTCGTCGGAATCGGAGAAGTGTGAGTCAAGTAACGTGTCGAGGTCAGCTTCCATTTTGGGTAAAAGCTATGTCGTTGACACTTTAAAATTCAGCTTTATTATATAATCTCCGGTAGTGAAAGTGAACAATTTCATTGTTACCAAGAATTTCAGGCAGTGAAGGATCCCAGCTTCTATTCGGAGATCTTAGACTCCTTTGTTGTTTTCAAGCTTTGAAAATAACTGGGGTTAATTCCACCAAAAGTCTTCAAACTATCCTTATAATTTAAATTGATCCTTCAATTTCAAAATGTTACAATTAAGTCCTCAAAGTTTCAATCTAATACAATGGTTAAAATGTATCATCAGTCCCTGTACTCTTCTTTTATTTGGAATTTAATCCTTTTACTTTTCAAATTTTAAAATTCAAGTCTAATTGTTAACATCATTAAAACTTTTTTATTAAATTTATTAGTATGACATTTTAAAATAAAAAAATACTCACTTATTAGTCATGTAAATAAAAATAATAATATCATAATGAGCGTGAATTTAATAAAATAATTTTAACCAGTTGGACTTAAATTTGAAATATGAAAAATAGAGGGACTGAAATCTTTAAAAAAATATATGGATTAAAAATATTTTGTAAGTCTGAGAGGTCCGTCATCTCTTCTTTGTGGATGATGTGGTGCTATTTCCTAAGGTTGATGAGAATCAGATGGCAGTGATTAACAGGATGCTTAAATGATTTTTGTAAGAGGAACCGGCAAAAGACTCAAGTCTTCTTTTCAAAACAACGTCCCGAGGCTAGTTTAGGTAGAGATTAGTAGCGGTTTGGGCTTCTGTAGAGTGGAGTACCTTGGTAGGTACTTGGGAGTTACCAAGGATATGTTTGGATATATACTGCAACGAATGCGTAATAAACTTGCTGGTTAGAGCAAAGTCGCTTTCTCTTGCGAAAGGGGTGCTGGCTTCTATTCCCACTTATGCGATGCAAATCATGGTGGTTCCAATAAGTGTGTATGGAGATGGAGCGACTCATTCGAATTTTTATTTGCGGTACCACAGAAGATGGGAGAGGTGTTTAATATGGGATAATGTTTGTCGTGATGTGGCTAAGGGTGGTGTATCCGTCGTATGGTGGATTTTAATAATTCTTTCCTAATGGAACTTGGTTATCTGAATTTTTTTATTTTTTTTCAATATCTGGATCATTTGTGGGTAAAGGTGTTACGAGACAGGTACAAATGGATTGGTCTGGTTTGGATCTCTATTGCTAAAAGTGGATGCTCACCTCTGTGGAGGGGCATTAGTCGGGTATGGGACGAAGTTAAACAAGGGTTGTGTTGGAATTTGGGCAAGGCAAAACGGTGGATTTTTAGTTTGATAGGTGGCTTCCGAATGGCTCTCCTCTCATTCATGATGTTCGGTCAAGGGAGGTGGCCCTGGCTGGCTTTACATCCGTCTTATCCATGACGAGTGGTATGGAACTTGGGCTTGGGAGAGAGTTAATCAGCTATTGTCTCAACGTGGGATCTCAAGAGTGGTTGCGGCTGATGTTGAGGATTCCTTGGGTTGGAGATGGGGTTCCAAGAGGATTTTCAATATACGTTCATCATGTAAGGTGATTGCGCTTACGATTTCCATTGCTGATGATGGGTGGAAACGTGTGTGGAAGCTTCAGTGCCCGCAACAAGTTCGATCCTTCATGTGGCTGGTGTTGAATAAAAGGCTTCTCACTAATGTAGAAAGAGCACGGCATCGCTTTACAGTCCAGATGGGATGTAACAGTTGCGGATGCCCTGTAGAAGCCATTGACCATGTGCTCTGGAAGTGTTGTTTGGCAATTGTTGTTTGGACAGATTTAGTGCTCTCGGGTTAGCTCACTGACTTCTTTGAGTTAAATCCTGAGAGATGGCTAAAGATGAATATGTCGAGCTCTCATGTTTTCCTAAGGTTCAAGCTGATTGGGAGAGTCAATTTAGTATAATTTGTTGGGGGCTTATGGTAAAGACGGAATAGCCGTATTTTCAAGGAGAATTACGTTGAGCCGGAAGGAATTATTAAGTGGAGTAGTCATCTCTTGTTGAATATTCAACAGACCAATGCTTTACAGCAGCAGCTTGGTTTAGGTCGTACTTCCTTACATCATTGGAACGGGGGGCAAACCGACATAGGAGTGGGTTAAGGTGAATATGGATGCTTCGGTTGATACATTGTCTAGAATAGCTGTGGTAGTTGGCGTTGCTCGTGATCATCACGGTCGCTGCCTTTGGGGTTATACTAAGGATGTAGGAGTCTGCCCAGTTTTGGTGTCTTAATTATGGGAGGCATTTGAAGGTTTGCTGATAGCTTGGGAAGAAGGGTGCCGACGGATTGAGCTTGAATTGAACTCTGTACAGGCAGTGGAGCTACTGGTGGCAGTGGGGTGAGTTGCATTGCTTGATCGTCAATGGGAGGTAAGGATTAGTTATGTGTTGCAATCTACGAATCAGATAGCTGATGGCATGGCATGACTACCGTCGATGATACAACGGGATAGAAGGGTGGTCACGAATCTTTCATATTTTGTCTGTTTTGCTGCAAGCTGATGCAGATGCTGTAGCATATCACTAGGGATGTCTTTATCCCTTTCTAAACCAACATAAAAGTACAACTAGATCTTTACTTTGGGTGCCAAGTAAATGTCACCGGCTAGACCTGAATTATTTGTACTGTTCATAATAATTCAATTCAGTGTAATTTAATTTTCAAAATTTTCATACTATTTTTGAATTTTGGGATTTTAAAAGTTAATAAAATAGGCCCTGGTAATTTATCAGAAAATGCTATTTTTTTAAAATTTACGAAAAAGGACATGTTTTCTAATTATTTATCGAAATGGGTCATTTTTCCCGAAAACGCGTCCACGTCAACGCGATGTCAGGGGATGCAGCAGAAAAACGCTTCCCTGGGGGAACGTTTTTGCCACATCAGCAAAAAATGCTTCCTTGAGGGTGCGCTTTGCTGATGTGGCAAAAACGCTCCCCCAGGGACGCGTTTTAGCCCGTGTTTTTTTTCAAAAAAAAAAACTATTCTCGAATTAAATTTTCAAAAAATGTCATTTTTTAGATATTATAAAAATAGACCAAATTTTTTAAAAATTTACGAGAATAATCATTTATAAAGGCTCAAAGTGACAACACCATTCAAAGCAAATCTTTATATAGACCCAAAGTCTCATTTCCCTTATTTTCTTGAGCAATGTGGGATATGAGATATGTGTATATATAGACTCATGAAACGATTTTATAAACTTGTTCCTAAATAATGTGGGATTCCTTCCTCTTTTAACTAACAACATGAGATTAAAGGCTACACTATATTTGATTTTTTTTACTTAAGAGTTTAAATTTTTTTACAAAAAGTTAACATTTGTTACATTATAAATAAAATTTTTAAACTCTATAAGTAAAAAAAAAAATATAAAATATAAAATGAATATGGTAAAATATTAAAAAATAAATATTTAAAAATTACTAATAGTTGAGTGATCATTTTGTAAGTTTTTATAATTCGATAGCTAAAAAATATAGTTAAGTGACTACTAATGTAATTTAATCTAGATATAAAATATGAAAAATAATTATTATATTTTATGTATATTATATATTTCTATAAAAAAAACTTATTTAACATAATTATATACTATGTTTAAATAGATTATCTATCTAGTCAAAATATATTTGAAATAAATTTATCGGCATTCATTAGGTGATGAAAATTAAATTAAAATTAGAATTAAAAAAATTAATTAGTATAGTAAAATATTAAAAATAAATAAATATTTAAAAAGATATATCAATTTTTTGAAATTACAAAAAAATACTATTTGAGTACCAAGTACTCACCATTTATTTATTAATCAAACATTCATAATATAAAAAAAGAAAAGAAAGTATAACTTCTAAATTTAAATAATAGAAAATTATTTTAAAAATTAGAATTGCATTGATATTAACTTCAAACATTTAAAATTGAATAGAAGATTATTGCATGTACAAGTTTCATATGTGCAATTTGTTCTCTTTTTTTAATAGTTCTTTTGTATATGTTAACAATTCTAAAATGCAACAAGATTAAAGATCTCAAAAGATAATTTTATAATAGGAGAAAATGTTAACAAAATATAAAGAAAAATAGAAATTGTTTTGTAAAAAAAATATCAAATATAATGTAGCCTTTAATCTCATGTTGTTAGTTAAAAGAGGAAGAAATCCCACATTGTTTAAGAACAAGCTGCAAAACTGTTCATGAGTCTATATATACACATATCTCATATCCCACATTACTCAAGAAAACAAGGGAAATGAGACTTTGGGTCTATATAAAGATTTACTTTGTAAGTTATATTTCCATATTAATTGATGACACCTTAAAAAAAATAGTGTTGTCACTTTGAGCCTTTATAAAGGTTTATTCTCGTAAATTTTTAAAAAATTTGATCTATTTTTATAATATCTAAAAAATGACCTTTTTTGAAAATTTAATTCGAGAATAGTTTTTTTTTTTTGAAAAAAACACGGGCTAAAACGCGTCCCTGGGAGCGTTGGGCTAAAACGCGTCCCTGGGGAAACGTTTTTGCCACATCAGCAAAGCGCGCCCTCAAGGAAGCGTTTTTTTCGATGTGACAAAACGCCTCCTCTCAGAAAGCATTTTCTGTTGCATTCACGACATCGCTACTGACGTGGGACGCGTGCTGAAAAAAAAATAGCCCATTCCGGTAAATAATTAAATAGTAGGTCATTTTCTGTAAATTTAAAAAAAAAAGGTATTTTTTGGTAAATTACCCCCTATTTTATGACATGTGAATATTTTGATAAAATTTCAAAGTTTTCTTCAAATAAAAAAAATTGAAAAACCTAAATCTTTTGAAAAATATCTTTACATTGTAAAAAAATAAAATTGATTATAAATTAAATAAAAATAAAACTCGATTCCTGTAACCGCAAATTCATAACTTGTGAATCAAAATTGTCTGCGCCATCGGTTCAGATCAAATTTCATGAAGGAGGGTAGTTCATCATTCTGCTCAGTGATGGTTGAAAGTTTGAGACAAAAATTTAATCGGTTAATGCCAAAACTGGTTAGGACGGGAGGAAAAAGTTTGCAACTTCATGATTTATTTAGTCCAATTATTCAGTCTGGTGGCCTAATCGGTTCAGCCATCAATCTAGTTTTGAAAACCTCATACCTCATATGACAGGAGATTCAGTTAATGTTCTTTGGAACAAAGGCTACGGCTAAATGATCCACAGACCAATACAGTTTTTGCATTAAAGAAAATATAGACAAAGCAACACATAACCAACTTTCAGCATAAATTAAAATAGAGCTGAGAACCAATGAGCAATGACACTAATGTGGAAGATACAACAATCTGTAATCATGATATTATGTCCCCAAGCATACTGAACTACATACAGAGAAGTATTTGGAACCGAAGCATGCATAGCAATGGAATTAAACAAGGAAAGAAGGGAAAAAGATTGGTCCAGAATCTATAATACTTCTATATGTAGGAAGATTGAAAAAAACAGATCACAAAGAAAGAGCTACTTAGTGTCAACTTCATTCAACAAAAACGTAATATTTCTAATTAACATGCAAATACCAATAGCAATACAACTCTAAAAGAGTTACTACCTTAATGTGATATAACTAGTAATTGACCAAAACACACCTAATCAAACAAACTGAATCCCATATCGTCATCACTCTCTTCCTCCGGTTCTTCCTTCTTCTTTTCCTCAGCAGGAGGTGGTGCAGCAGCACCAGCTCCTCCACCAGCAGCAACAGGTGCAGCAGCAGCTACTGGGGCACCACCACCACCAGCTCCAACATTGGTTATGAGATCCTCAATGTTGCACTTCTCAAAAAGCTTAGCGAACAAGCTTGGCCAGTAGGATTCAACAGAGACATTTGCAGCTTTAACTAGTGTAGAAATCTTCTCAGCCTATAAACCATAGTTAAGGAAAAGAACCCATATGACAAATCTTTCATTCTTTTTCTAAGGTTACAAGTACGATAAAATTAAAGTATAAAAATACAAATACATGTCAAAACAACCACTAAGTAAAATAAATTATTACAATACAAAGGATTAAGAACAGGAACAATTCAGATCAATGCTGACTATATCAGACTAAGACCCACATATCAACAGGGGCTCAAAGACCCCACGATATTATTACGCATGATGGTCTCAAATTTAGGTACTCAGAACCCAAGGCCTCCGCTTTTTCCAACTATACCAATGCCTCATCGGCAGGAATCTCTCATTCTTTTAACATCAATAATTAATTTTTCGCCTTTTATTCAATAATCGTATCAGAGGAACGACAAAAATATCAAATTATAAATCATAAAACCCTAAATTGCATAAAGGATACGGTGATGGGGATGCCATCATCATAAAGAATAAGAGCAGCGTAAGAGCAAGCAGCTTCTCCAACAGCGGACATCGTTTCACTATTAAACACTAAACAAAAACACAATTAAAACACAAGGCGATATAAATATTCTATAATAAAATCGAGAGTATATAAGAAAAAGAAATTTCTTGGGAAATTCTAAAAGGAAACGATCACACGAAAAAAAGTAACAAGAAAAAGATATGATAATGAATAGAATTATTACCTGAGAGAAAATCTGAGAATGATGGGTTCTTGGGGAAGCTGTGCAGCGCCGCTCTCAAAGCTGGTATTTTTTCGGGCTAGGGTTTCAGAATTGGGGTTTTAAAGGGAAAAAGGTGTTAATTTGGGGGCTCCTGAGATTACTAAGGCCCACTGAACTAACTGGCCCGTTTTTATAAAAAAAAGGTGAAAATATCTCTCTAGTCTCTCTCAATTTCGATGTTGAGCAAATTGGTCCGTCTCAAAAAAATTGAAGCAATTTAGTCTCTATAAATTTCAAAAGTGAAAAACTAAGTACAATTAATCACGTCGTTAATGTTTTTCATCAATTGTACACAATTTTGAGTGGTACAATAATAAATATAGCTTTCGATATTTGTATATTTTATGTAAATGTTTATAGAATATGTAAATGTTGCAAGCTAAATCTGTTAAAATTACAGACCAAATAACAAAATGGGTAATTGCGATTTAAGTTTGTTAAATCAAAACCAAATTAATAAAATGTATAAAAGTTAAGGGTTGAATATGCAAACATTTTCTTTCTCCCATTGTAAATGTCTCTTTCTCTTGTATGTCTCCATTCATCTACAGCTACAGCAACTATTGCCCAACAAATAAATACATGTTTTAGGGTTAATGTTTGGTGGACCAAAACTTTCTAGCATAAATTTTTAAATTCTCATCTTGTTTTTTTTTTTTTTTATTTCTCTTAGCAAAAATAATTACAATTAATATGTTTTAGTATTTTTTATGTCTATTTTATAGTTCATGTTCGGAGGTTGTGGCTACCCCACCCAATAATATTGCCCCTGAGGTTCGAACCTCATTTCCCCCTTAAAAGTACAATGTGCTTTACTACTACAGCACTTGTTGGTCCCATTTTTTTCATTGATAAATAAGAAAAATCCTCTTTGCAAACCATCCAAAATTGCGTTTAAAATAGTAATCACCCTAGCTTAAGGTTTTTTTTTTTTTTTTTGCATTTCTAGGTTATTAAGGAACATGAAGAGAGGAGAGAAAATTATGATTATGTTGTCCATTGCTTAATCAAAACCTATGCTGACTTCGTCTAAACATTATCGATTGAAATGTCTTATTATTTTGACAATAAGAATCTTCTCATTTAAGTGTCGGATAAAAATTCTAATCAATGTTCTAAACAAGGCTTATCAATCAATTCATATTAGTGATCCATAATGAATACAAAAAAAAAAAAAAAACCTTTTTCTTTTTGTACATATAAGAAAATAATGGCTTAATTTATAGTTAAAATGTAGCAACTTTTTGGTTATTTTTTGTCATGCTGATAGTTAACAGGCTAGTTTGATCAAGGCATTACTAGACAAATTTTGCGCTTACTCGGGGCATTAAATTAATGCACACAAAACTAATGTTTTCTTCTCTAAAGGGGTAGACAAAGAGGCTAGAAGTTATTTGTGTAATATACTTGGATTCCGTAATGTCCAATGTCTAGGCAAGTATTTGGGAATTCCTTTATTCCATGAAAGGGTGACTAATAGCTCATTGACGTTTGTTGTTGATAAGGTTCGAAGCAAGCTGCAAAGATGGGATGTGAGACAATTATCCTTTGCCGATAGAGTTACCATTTCCCAATCAGTTCTTCTTCTGATACCTAATTTTTTTATACAGTCATTACTTGTTCCTCAAAAGCTTTACGAGGAGATCGAAAGATTGGTGTGGCAGTTTATTTAGGGTTCATCAAGACGGAATAAGAAGATACCTTTAGTTAATTGGCAGGCAATTTGTCAACCAAAGGCCTGTGGTGTTCTCGGTATTCATCTAATGAGAAAACAAAATAATTCCTTTATGTTGAAATTAAGGTTCAACATTGTGGCCAATACTAGTGCTTTGTGGCTCCAAGTTCTTAGGTCTATGTATGGGCTTAAGGAAGGTATTCCCGAAGCCATATCTAGAAGAAATTATTCTTTCCTTTGAAGATCGCTATAAAAAATTTGGCTCTTGCTACGAGATAATATTGTTTGGTTTGTGGGTGATGAAAACTGTATCCACTGTTGGAAGGATAACTGGATTCTAGAACTTGGCTCTCTGGTTAATCATATCCCTGCTCACATTAATTTTGATATGGATTGTTGAACTAAAGACATGGTTACAGAAGAAGGTGAGTGGAATTTGGATCTTCTTAGATTTTCGCTTTCGGACGATATTATTAAATGTATTGTAAGTATTCCTCATCCTCATCGTTCTACTGGTTAGGATAGACTTTCTTGGGCTAGAACACAATCTGGGTTCTCAGAGTTTGCTTATATGATGCTTAGGTAGGGTTCGTGGAATCAAAAAAAAGAATGTTGAAATTTAGCATGGAAATATACGGGTCCACAAAGGGTACAAATGTTTATTTGGCTTGTCAAGCAAAGATTACTCACATAGGTGAAGCGGGTGAGGCATGGAATTGAGGAGAATGAGTGGTGTTTGTTATATGGACATACTTCGGAGCATGTTCTCCATGCCATTAGAGATTTTTCAGCAGCTAAAGGAGTTTGGTCACAGATTATTCCAGTCAACAAGTAGGACTATTTCTTTTCCAGAGATACGTAAGAGTGGCTCTCTTTTAATTTGGGCAATCGGGACAATTTCACCTTTAGGGACATTGACTGACCGTGTTTCTTTGGGTTAATTATTTGGCGCATTTGGAAGAACAGAAACCTTTTCATCTTTCAAGGATCATCGTGGAGTGCTGATGAATAATTAGGTATTCTTATAGTTGGGCTCGGCAATGTAATTATACATATAAGGTAGATACTAGGATGAGGACAACTTCACAAGCATCATCCTCTTCTACTGATAATTGGATCCGATTATACTCTGATGGCATAATCAAGGTGGATTCAAGGAAGGCCCATGAGAGGGCAGTGCTGAGGGATCATCATGATCAATGGATCATTAGGTTTAATAGGAGGTTGGGGCTTTGTTTTATATTCAATGTTGAACTATGAGGGATCCTAGACAGCTTGACGATACTATATAACAGGAACCGGGACAAAGTGTCGATTCGGATGAATAGTGTGGAGGTTATTCAAGCCATTCAGGTAACTTTCTCAAAATCATCTAATTCAGCACTTATCAGACGTATTCAGCAGATATTGTCGACAATGGTACAATGGGAAATGATGCATACCCCTCGAGAAGGAATATATAAGCTGATAGTATCACTAAATTGGCTTTTAACAGGGATGAGGGTTCGCAGTTGTTTGTAGAAAACCCTTTAATTATTAGTAGTGTAATTTAATTATTGTATTGTCTATCCTTTTCACCAAAAAAAAAATGTAGCAACCTTTAATGGGTAAATTTGTATATTCCCTTTTAGCATCAATATTATAAAATATAAGAAAATATTACTCTAGTTAAGTCATTAAAATATTAATATTATAATCAGTTATGAGTATTCCATTTTTTTCCCTTAAAAATCAATTATCTTATGTGCAATGAAAACAAAGTTTCACAGAATCCATTTTATTTTGCCATGACAATTGATATGTGTGGTAGATAATACACCCAATCAATTTTATAATTTGTTTAAAAAGATAAGTGCTCCTTGAAAGAAAAACTATTTAATAATTCGTAACCTAATATATATATTCCTCAAACTATTATATTATATAGATTATAAATCCTATCACATGCGTATGCGTGTTGAAACCACAAATTTAGAATATAAATGTGTGTTAAAATATATATATATATAATAACTAAGGAAACATATGATTTGAAACTAATTAATAATAACAAATGAATTATGTAGGATGTTGAAATTAAAAAATTAGATTAAATTATTTATCATTATATTTGATGCGAGTATCAATATCCAATTTTAGGCACATGGACATGATGGGCTTAGTTTTCCTCAAGGTCTAATTGCTCGCTCCAAGTCCAAACAAATTAGAGCCCAATTGATTTAATGTATTGGTCCAAGAGTTTGTAAGAACAAACCTTCAAGGAAGTGGTTTTAAGAGCTTAAACATTTAATACTTCATTGTGAGGTAGACTTGGCCCATGGATGCAAGCCCATAAGGTAAACATGGTTGGAAGATATTTTTAAGCAGCAGCAACCAAACCTGCTTGGGTGCCGGTGGCTGTGACAACGGCATTTCGGTGGCCAAAAAATGGTCGGTGACAGTGATTCTTCGGTGGTTAAGCAGTGGAAGAATTACACTCCTACTGGAACTCTACCAGAGAATTTGATTTTAGATGAATTATTCCCAAAATAATATTATTTTAATCGATTTAATATTAAATTAAATTAAATACTTATCTTAATAATATTTTATTAATTTAATATTAAAGTGATTATCTTAATATTAAATTTAATTTAATATTTATCTTGTAGATAAATATTCTATTAATTTAATAAGATCTAATATTAAATTTAATCTAATATTTATCTTTATAAATTTAATAAGATTTAATATTAAATTTAATCTAATATTAAAATGATTAAGTTTAATCATAGTTGAACTCTCTAAACTCTCCCTATATAAAGAGAGTCTTTGGTCAATATTTACACACACTTGAATTCAATAGAAAGTTGTAGAGAGAAAATTCTCTGAAGAAATTATTTCAGAAAATTTCTAAAGATACTTTTCTTATTTACAACTTGGCCCAAGAAAAATTATGAAATTACCCCAATGGTAATTTTTGTGAAATTTTTTTTGATTCGAAGCGAGCCCACACTCAGCAGAAGTGAACTTGAGGATAGCAGAGAAGACTACTCAGTGGAAGTGTTCATTCTAGACGAATCGAAAATGTACAATTTTGATTAAGTGTTTATTACTTTAGATATCACAACTAAGTTTTTATTTTGGAAAAAAAAAAATTAAAACTCTAGTTTTTCCATAAATTTATTTTCCATTGCATTTTCCAAACACGATTTTCCAATATATTAGGCGTATTGTGAATAGTACGACTAAACCTCTATGAAAGGTTGAGTAACATCATGAGTATTAATGCTTGTCTTCCAGTGGTACCTCTTTATATTGACTATGTTTTTTTTTTTATGGAACTCACTAAGTTCGTATGAACTTACTCCATTATCTTTTCATTCTCAGGTGTGTTGATAGAAGGAAGAAATTCTGTTGCAGGGGACTAAGCCAAAGTTACTATTGATAGGGAACCACTTGCTTATTTCTGTATCGTGCATGATGTCTGGAAGGGTGACGTGTAGAACTACTTTGCAAATGACCTTTGTAATTAATTATTGTTTTTGCCAAAACGCCATTTTATGAGAAATTTTACAAACTCTCAAAGTATATATTTAATCAAGTGAATCAAGGTTTATGAGATGATCTTTTATGACATATTCACTAGACTGTTTTGAATGATATTTTATACACTTACTACTTAAAATTATTTATAAAATTTGTTCACTTACATCAGAAATCTTTTCTTTTTTCCTTCTTTGAAAATATGGAATAATCTTGGTTTGGCTTCAACGATTGCAATTGTGTAGCCAAGATATCCATCTCATCCAAGGAAACATCAACTTCACATCCATGGTAAGTGCTTCCTTCTTCAGGATTCTTTGTAGTAGCTACATCATCAGCATCTATTTCTTCAACAATATCAGCAGCTGTTTGAGCATCTTTCCCAGTAGCTCAATTTTTTGTGTATATGGAAGTAAGTTGGTTATAATAAGGGAAACTGCGATGTCTAAATTGATCGGCTTCTTTATGATTCTATAAAAAAAAGGAATCCACATTAGATATAAGTTTGGTCAAAACAAGATAATAAAGACAGGAAATAATTCTTACACTTATATATGAGTTCCATACAACATCTTCAGCAATAACTATTTGTCTATGCTCGTCCTAACATAAGCCGCTATTGTCTTTTCCTCTGAGCATGTCGTAAACTATTGCCCAGTCCTTTTTCAATATCCTAATCCTTTATTCAAGATTAGGTTTAGCCTTCAGCATAGCATGAGGTAAAACTTTTTCTAGGATTATTTACAACTCATTTAAATAACCGGCCTTGAATCTCGTATCTGTGTTAAAAGTTCCAACATTGTGCAAGTCAACCATACAGGCAACCAACACAACATCTTTTTCTAGAACCCATTTCCTTTTAGTTCCTCGAGAATTTTGGGAAAAAGTTGTAGTTGATTGTGAAAAGTCTGACATAACTATCTTAAGAAAAAAATGCAAATTAAAATTAGGTTCGATATTATGAATCAGAAGGTAGACACTTTATAAAGTTATAACACATGATGAATCAGAACAAAATAAATTAAAGTTCTAACTCAACAAGTCCAGTACAATACATAAAGACAATACAAACAATACCAAAGTTTCATAAACTAGATACATGAAATAGCATCAATAAATTAACCTTCTACTATGTTGTATGCCAATGACCACATTTCTTATCCATTCCATTATTGCATATAAAAATGGGTATATTGGAATATACCATTTATATTGCTATATATATTCACACTTAACATGCGCAACCATTAATATAAATGCAAGAAATAGGAGAACAAAGGAAGTTACCAGAGGATTTGCTGTCAAACTTTGGAATAAGGTCAAGTAAAGGTTGCTTAGGAGTAATAATATGTAGAGCAAAGAGTTGAGAGATGCATAATCAAGAACTAGAGTTAAATATCTTATCGTGAAATCCGGTGTTCTAACTCAATTGATTCATGTTTTACATGATAACGCAGATCTCAAGTTTGAATCCTTGTATCTGTAATCTCTTATCTTAGACTATGATCTCTTTTGTGAGTGTATGTATGCATATAACTCATATTATGCAAACAATATAGTTGAAATATGTAACACCCCTAACCCCTATCCTTCGCCGGATTAGGGTTACAGAGAGTTACTGTACAATCAGAACATTTAACATACATTTCAAATGTGAACATACACACATTATAATCCATACATTTACACACATATCATCCCTAAATCGAGCCTTCGTGGCCCTAAAAATACCTTAGAAACAATTCAGGACCAATTTGAAAACATTTGGAAAGTTTAAAAAAAAGTTGCAAAATTTTGACTACGGGGGTCACACGGTCGTGTGGACATTCGAAGCAGGGACACATGGCCGTGTCCCAACCCGTGTCAATGCTCGTGTAACTCACTGACTTGGGTCACACGGCCAAGCCACATGCCCGTGTGCCAGGCCATGTGACTCTCGAAATGGCCTCACACGCCTATGTGCCAGGTCGTGTGCTAGGCCGTGTAACTACCTGAATTGTATGCAAAAGAACCTACAGGGGATACACGGTCGTATCGCCAAGTCGTGTGTCATACACGGCTGAGACACACGCCCGTGTCTCAGGTCATGTGGTCTAAAAATCACATAAAAACAAGCTTTTTCCAAACCAATACAAGTATAACCAATCAACTACCTAAATGCACTTTAACAAGGGACCTTTAACAACAACAAAACTCAATAAAACATGCTCAAATCATATTTAAATATACATCTTAATACCTAACCAATGTGCCCTTATTAACACCACATTTAAACATCCATCTACAACCAATATACCCTTCATATGTATCTCAAATAAAACTCAAACAATCAAATAATTGAATATAATATAAACATAACCTATACTCATTCTTCTCAAAATAACTACTTTCATTGAACATTGTCCTATGAAATAAGTGGATCAAAATGTACGGCCGTGTGACCCCTGTAGTCAAAATTTTGTAACTTATTCTTAAACTTTCCAAATATTTTCAAATTGGTCCTGAATTGTTTCTAAGGTGTTTTTAGGGCCACAAAGGCTCGATTTAGGGACGATATGTCTGTAAATGTATGGATTATAATGTGTGTATGTTCACATATAAAATGTATGTTAAATGTTCTAATTGTATAGTAACTCTCCGTAACCCTAATTTGGCGAAGGATAGGGGTTAGGGGTGTTACATATTTCAACTATATTGTTTGCATAATATGAGTTATATGCATACACACACTCACAAAAGAGATCATAGTCTAAGATAAGAGATTACAGATACAAGGATTCAAACTTGAGATCTGCGTTATCATGTAAAACATGAATCAATTGAGTTAGAACACCGGATTTCACGATAAGATATTTAACTCCAGTTCTTGATTATGCACCTCTCAACTCTTTGCTCTATATATTATTACTCTTAAGCAACCTTTGCTTGACCTTATTCCAAAGTTTGGCAGCAAATCCTCTGGTAACTTCCTTTGTTCTCCTATTTCTTGCATTTATATTAATGGTTGCGCATGTTAAGTGTGAATAAATATAGCAATATAAATGGTATATTCCAATATACCCATTTTTATATGCAATAATGGAATGGATAAGAAATGTGGTCATTGGCATACAACATAGTAGAAAGTTAATTTGTTGATGCTATTTCATGTATCTAGTTTATGAAACTTTGGTATTGTTTGTATTGTCTTTATGTATTGTACTGGACTTGTTGAATTAGAACTTTAATTTATTTTGTTCTGATTCATCATGTGCTATAATTTTATAAAGTGTCAACCTTCTGATTCATAATATCGAACCTAATTTTAATTTGCATTTTTTCTTAAGATAGTTATGTCAGACTTTTCACAATCAACTACAACTTCTTCCCAAAATTCTCGAGGAACCAAAAGGAAATGGGTTCTAGAAGAAGATGTTGTGTTGGTTGCCTATATGGTTGACTTGCACAATGTTGGAACTTTTAACGCAAATACGGGATTCAAGGCCGGTTATTTAAATGAGTTGGAAAGAATGCTAGAAAAAGTTTTACCTCATGCTATGCTGAAGGCTAAACCTAATCTTGAATAGAGGATTAGGATATTGAAAAAGGACTGGGCAATAGTTTACGACATGCTCAGAGGAAAAGACAATAGCGGCTCATGTTAGGACGAGCATAGACAAATGGTTGTTGCTGAAGATGCTGTGTGGAACTCATATATAAGTGTAAGAATTATTTCCTGTCTTTATTATCTTGTTTTGACCAAACTTATTTCTAATGTGGATTCTTTCTTTTTTATAGATTCATAAAGAAGCCGATCAATTTAGACATCGTAGTTTCCCTTATTATGACCAACTTACTTCTATATACACAAAAAATCGAGCCACTGGGAAAGATGCTCAAACAGCTGTTGATATTGTTGAAGAAATAGATGCTGAGGATGTAGCTACGACAAAGAATCCTAAAAAAGGAAGCACTGATCATGGATGCGAAGTTGATGTTTCCTTGGATGTGATGGATGTTTCGGCTACACAATCGTAATCATTGAAGCCAAACCAAGATGATTCCACATTTTCAAAAAAGGAAAAAAGAAAAGATTTCTGATGTAAGTGAATAAATTTCATCTACTTCACTTATTAATGCTGCCACGTTATTGGGAGAAAACATATGGACTATTGGCCTTGAATTAAGTAGGAGCATTGCCTCCAAAGTGTTAATTCAAGAGAAGCTAGAAATGCTTAATCAAGAAAATGCCCAATAATTATATATGGCATTAGGTGAAGTAGAAGGGTTAACTGAGGATGAACGCTTTCTTGCGTTGAGTAAAATTCCAGACTATCCAACGCAAATGCTCGTTTTCTTAAATCTACGTTCTTCTATGCGATTGGAATGGGTGAAAAGATTTATTTCTACCCATTAAAAATCACGGTTGTGTTGGTGATGTTTTGGTAACTTTTTGTATATGAAAAATTTGGATGGTATAATGACATGATAGAATGCCACAGACTATTGTAACTTTTTGATGCTGTAAAAGTTAACATATAGAGTACGGCATATAAGCTAATGACATCATGTAACTTTTTGTTAATGTATGAACATTATGTTTGGATGTAAAATATAATTTTCAAGCTATTTATTACTTCTAATCGTTTGCTTTTTAGTTTAGAGGATAATTAAATTATTTGTTTCGCTAATGATATTCTAGCACCTTAAATATACATTGCAGTTTAAAAATAATAAAGTAGGCTATATATTATTTTTCTAATATTATATATTATTATTTATTAATTCATATTTTAATAATAATTATATTAAGAATTTTATTAAATTATATATTATTATATATAATAATTATTATATTAAAATATGATTAAATTATTTATTATTTATTTATTAAATTATATTTAATAATAATCCTATTAAAATTTAATAACAATAACAATAATCATCTATTTAAAAAAATTCTGTTAAGGGTACTCTGGTCATTTTAGCTTTTTTCCTTATACTATTACAACATCTATTTTATTCAACCAAACACAAGAATATTATTATAGTTATATTCCATTCCATTCAACCAAACAATTGTATTACTGATTACAGCTCTATTCTATTACAGTGAACCAAACGTAGTGTTAATCTCTTTGGGATAAATCCACTCTCCCAATATGATCCTATTTTATCTCATGGTAACCATTACATCTTCCTTCATGAAAAATCAATTACTATTAAATAGTAATCAAATCACTCATCACAAAGACGAACGACCCGTAATCACGTTTACTTTTCATCTATCATATAATGCTAATTGAGGATATCATTTATCATACTTCAAGTTATGATTTCCACTGCTATGAACTAAATCTTTAGATTTACATCGAAGTATACGAGTCATGCATACATAGTTTGTCATCCACTCAGGATTAAGGTATGCCATACTTTGAATGTCACAAGTGAATAATTTCATAAACGAATTCAAGTTCTATTCTTCTTGTGTCCAATTTGATGTACTGTCATTCTAGTCAATCACATTTATGTCTCTATTTATCCACTCCGATGTCCAAGACAAGACTTTCCCTAATTGGACTTGATAGACGACATATTAGTCTTTTAATCGGTTTACTCATTTCTGATGAGACTAAGAACATATTTAGGTTTGTCTACTAATATAAGTTATCTTTCCGTATTACGATCTGATCACGTAATACTACTTGGTATTAGTTTAAATATTAGACAACTAGTGAGCCAATATTTGCTTTTATAATTTGCTTTGCATGCAAAAACCACATAATGACATTATGCAAAGTATATTAATTAATCCATGAATTGTTTTATCAACCAATCAGTTCAAAAAAATTACAAGTTTACAAACAAATATACTACAATTAGGGCACCAGATCCAACACACATGTCATCTTCAGTTCCTAAAACCGAGCCAACTTCCATTCCCAAGTTAGTGATGGTTGCCCTTTCTACTTTTCTATTTTAATTTGGTATAATTTGACCCTTTTATTTTTTTAATATTATTAATTAGTTTAAATAATTAATATAGTTATCTATTTCCATGAAAATATTGATGCAAATTTTTATTAAAAGTATTTATTTCAACTCTGAAATGATTTTTTTTGGGTTAGAAGTGATTTTTTTTTTAAAAATATACCACATTATTTTTTAAAGTAAAATAACAATTGATGTTAATTGTTGAAAATTAATTAATAATATTATAAAAGTGGAAAATTATATATCAAATTAAAGTAGAATGATTACGTTGTAATTTTAAGTATAATAAAAGAATCAAAACCATGATTTGATTTAAAAATAATGATGGAAGTAATTAATTTCTTCGTGTAGCGGTGTAATACCAATGCTTTTAGAATTAGATTGGTGGTTGAAATAGTTAGATCATTAATTTTCAGCTCGATTGGTTTGTTCGTTTAAAAATAAATAAATTATTAAAAATAAAAAAAATTAAAAAATATAAAATCCAATTCAACAACTTTTTAGTTCAGTCTATACGATTCACGAATCAACTGCTTTTTTGTTATTTTTTGAAATGATTCCTAATCTAATTGACCGGTTCAATTCAATCTGATTCAAATAACCCTAATTATTACTATTAATTACCAACCTAGCTTCAAAATTTTAGTATATTTAAGCACACTTAAAACTTAATCCTTGATAATTTTCAGCTAAGACAGGGTCCAACTAGCCATTGTAGCTTAGGTGCGCATTTTTTTTTTTTTTTTTCCAAGTAGCTGCATAAAAGTAGCCACTCAATCTAATGTACATCATATTTTTAAGGTTAAAATAGGACACAAGTCCATGTAGTTTTTGTAAAATTAAAATTTAATCACTGTACTTTTATTTTTAAGAATTCAATATTTCTACTTTTCAAATTTCAAATTTCAGGTTCAATTGTTATCATTGTTAAAATTATTGTGTTAAATTTAAGTTCTTATTTTTTAGTTCATAGTTACATTATTAAAATTATTTTGTTAAATTTAGGTTCATTATACCATTATTTTTTAGTTCATAGTTACCGAGTAAATTTTTTTTTTTCAAAATGTTACACCTATAAATTTATCAAAACATATTTAACGATGTTAACAATTAGATCTGAATTTTAAAATATGAAAAGTAAAAGGACTATATTCCTAAAAATAAAAATATAAGAACTAAATTCCAAATTTATAAAGAATATAGGGATTGATGACATATTTTAACCTATTTACAATTTGTTTGATAAGATAAAAAATGAAAACATACCCAATTTTCTTCTCATTTTTCACTTACGACTCTCATTTTAGATCCTTTCTTCATCTATAATACTATACTCAAAAGCCTAGATCTTGAATTCACCAACGCATGGGGTTGTCCAACAACAACACGAGGGCACAATCTACCTTCCAAGCATTCCTTAACGATCAAACGACCAAGTCTCGAATCCCCTTCGCTCATACTTGCATGTGCCTTAAGTTCATCGAGTTTTGCTTTAGTCATACGCACCTTGATCCTCACAAGGCTCGTCGTTGCATCCAAGCTCTTCCGACTACTCTCACCGCCGTCTTCTCTGCTCTTCGTCGTCATCCCGATATCGTCTTCCAATAGCGTCACCTTCAACTTTGATCTCCCAAACCAGTTTCCCATTTTTCTTATTCTATGGATGAATGCTACGTGGTCCCTTTATATAAAGAGCAATCAATGCCATGCCTTAAATACGCAAAACCCATGCCCCCAATAAATCAAATGTTTTCAATGTGAATTTGCTGAAAAAAGAGAAAACTTTGCAATATCAGGCACCACCCATGCCCTTTTTATAAGGGAAAAATAGTTTTTATTTATAAGTTACTATTTACAATAATATCCACCGCGTTATCTCTTAACTTTCAGGGTAAAGTAAAATGAAAATTGAGGGTTAGAATTAAATTATATATTTTTACGATGATAAAAATGTAATTTTACGATTTTAATAGTTTATATCTTTACAATTTTTAAATGATTAAATTAATTTTTTTATTATTTTTAAGGTCAAAATATAATTTTATTATTATTAATTTAGAATTTTATAAATGATAAAAGACTTAAATAAAAAAAAAAATTCATTTCATCCCTCCCAACCTCTTAGCTTCGCCTCTGATTCAGTTGGTATTATAAAAAATTAGTTTCAACATACTTAACATCTTTTATTTTAGAAATTAGGGGTTATACTTAATTTAAGCATAATTTACATAAATAAAATTCGAATTTAAACTAATCCAAAAATTTAAAATTACCATTTTAGATAAGAAATCATTAATCAGACGCTTAGTTTGAAATGAGAAGAAGGAAAAGCAGAGACTTTACGCTAATCATTTATGATTCTATTAATTACTAATAATTAATACTTGCTTACCATTAAGTTTGACCCCAGATCAATAGATTTATTTGTTTCTTTCTTTATTTGTATTTTACGTTTCATACACAAAATGAGATAAAAAATCAAAATGATTATGTAATTTAACTCAATATCCATGAGAAAAGGGCCATGAGTGAATTTATGAAAAATACCAATTTTTTTAAAAATAATTGGATTAAGTTGTTTTTTTTTAAAAATTACGGAACTAGGCCGAAATAATGAAAACGCTTTCCGCTAGAAGCATTTTACCCAACGGTCACCGCTCCCAATAGCTACTTCACCCAACCACTACTTAAATAGCCGTTGAAACCTAACGGCTATATTTTTTTCTATATAAACCCATACAATTCTTTTATTTTTTCAATTCAATCTCAACTATCTCTCAAAATTTTCTCAATTCCCTCTTAATTTTTATTTCCCTCTCAACTCTTTTTTTTATTAAAATTGTATTAAGATTTTCTTAAATTATTTTTCTATTATAATTTATTTCATGTTTTTCGAAATTAGTAATGACAAAATCTCTAATGCGTTTGGATGGGAAGCACGTTTCGATCGATTAATTGCAAATGGTAAGAATTTTTTTATATATTTAATCTAATTTAATTTAAATATTTTATTGTTATACTGAAATTTAATATTTTGTATTTTTTATATGTAGTCTGAAGATCGGATTTTGGAGACGTACATTCGTAATCTACTCGCTCCTCCATCGTTTTAATCGAACCATACTTGAGAGATGTGAGATTTTTGCACGTGGTCCGTATGGGTAGGGGTGTAAATTAGACCCCACACTTGTAAGCGCGTTGGTGGAAAGGTGGAGACTCGAGACACACATTCCATCTTCCATGCGGCGAGTGTACTATCACTCTCAAGGCCGTGTAGTTATAGCTCAGTTACCGGTGGATGGGCTGGTAGTAACTGGGTCAGTTGTTGTTGCCGATTGGAGAGATGTATGCGAGCAACTTTTGGGGAGGGTTTAAGAAACAATTTATGGAGCCCGGATAGATATGAATTGATTGAAAAGAAATTTTGGTGGGCTCAATGCAGATTCGAGTGAAGTCCAAAGAGAACAACACGCTCGAACGTACATCCTTATGATCATCGGGGGTCTCCTAATGCCCGATAAGTCACGAAATATTATCCATTTAAGGTGGCTGCTAAAACTTGTGGACTTTAGAGAAGCGGGCCAACTCAGTTAGGGGTCAGCCGTGTTGGCGATGTTGTACTAGGAGATGTGTCAGGGGACGGAACCACAGAAAATTAAAATCGATGTTTGCATGCTATTATTGCAATTATGGGCGTGGTACCGACTGCCATTTTTACGTCCTTGAGCGAACTACCCTTATACATTCTCACTCGTAACAAGGTAAATTTCATTAGATAATATATTTATCATAATAAAATTATTTAAATTTTAAATTATTGTGCTAACATATTATTTCAATAGGTGGAACCATGGGCCGACTTACGTGGGACTACCGAAGGAGCTTCAAGATATACTATTTCTATTAGATAAATGATCGGAAGCAAAAGTATGTATTTTTTAAATTTGAATGATATAATATTAACGTAGTTGATTTAAAAATTAATAGTATATATATAACAAAAATTTTTATTATTTTAATATAGTTTGAATGGACGCCATACTTTGATTTGGGAATTCAAGAATGCATCTCGTCTGAATTCTTGGTGAATCCCAACATCTAGTACGTGAAGGTGCCATTGATAGTGTACGCTACGGTGGAGATGCACGAGTCGGATAGAGTGTTGCAACAGTTAGGGTTTAGGCAAATGATTCCGTCAGCACCCCAAGACATCGAAGATCTATACCATATCGACTTGCAGGTGAGAACGGATGAGTATTGGCCTACATTCCACGCAAAATATATCAACCTTTGGAACAATAGGTACGAGTTTTTACCTACTTGCGAGGCCATTATCACTCCGGAGTTAGCCTGCAATACAAATTACATGCCATGGTTTAGACACCATGGCAAACCATATCCGCTAGCGGAAGAGGAAAGGGGTAGGCAACTGTATACGAGGCCACGACGGACGCCTAGGCATCCAAGGTCTGGAGCAGCTACCGAGGTGGGTCCATCGTCTACACCAACGCAAGAACTGACACCGATGGTTGCACCACCATCCTGTCAGTATGGCTCGACTTATTCTGGTGCTTTCACTAACCCCGTCATTTTTAAACAAACACCACATCTTGCACAACATATGTCTGTTTCTACATCGATGCCAGGTTTTATTTTTGGACCTCCATCCTCGGCATATTACATGTCGATGCCATCGACATTTTAGACGAGGACGTATAGGTCGTTTACGTTTGGGGCACTGGCAGAAGTCCATCATTCTGCCATTGGTGTATGAGACACAATATAGTTATACGCTTAAGCCAATGGTTTCGCAAACACCTCCGGGATCATTGTTCTACCAAGGTGGACCATCTTCACAACCAATTACAGATGAAAATGAAGATGACAGGCCGAGACCACAACTGGTACCCGAGTGTAGACGTAACGATGAAAGCGAGGAGGTCGATATACAACTTGAACCAAGAAGAAATCCAGCTCGCAACTGATGACCACCTCGATGTGGCACACATTCTGATCGAGGATATAAATGATTTGTTTTTTTTTTTATTTCTTATGTAAATTTTAATTGTTTACACTAAGTTATAGTCGATAAGAGTGTATCGATATTGGATATGAAATGTTTTAAATAAATATCATTTTTTGCATCAAAATTGGTTGTCGTTGTCAGTTCATATTATTAAATCAAGTCTGTACGGGAAAAATGAAACAAATTTGTATATTGTATTGTTTTCTATAGTATAATAAAAATACGTGTTTACAGATTAAAAAAAAAATGAGTATGCATGAAAAAATCAACAAATAGATTGTGGTTAAAAATTTAATAAATCATTTTCATTTCTATAGTATTATTAAATCAGTGCTTCTTCTTTTTTCTGACAGTGCACTGAAAATGCGTCCTACGTGAAAAGTTTTCCCTCTAGCACTTTCAACTCTCCACTTTTTCCCACTCACCCATCAGATATCTTGATATATATATTTTAAAGAAATCTGGTCGACCTCAACCTCCATTAAAAAAATGTTGGAACATTTTCAAATATTTATAGTGTTCCAATAACTATAAATGAATGGGTGTAATTAATCAAAAGATTATATTTTTTGATTTTTTGAAAATGAATTATAACTATTTAAATAATATTATTTGAATAGTTATAATTAAATGAATAATTATGTTTTTATTTTAAAAACATTATTATTCAGAAAGACACCTATTGATGAAAGGTGTCTCTATGAAGAGACATGAAAATTCCTATAAATAGGAATAAGATATCATTTGGAAATCATACCAACAACCAAAAAAAAATCTAAATTCTTTCTTTCTTCCTTCATTTTCTAATATTGTTAGATTGTTCTATAAAGTATTACTGCAGAAATCCTTTATAGAAATTGAGTTTCTTGTCATACATTGCTCAGTGTGTAGTAGACTATTCTCGTCAGTGCAAAACGCAAATAGTCATTGGCTTCATTGTATCCTCGAGGTTAATTTGCTTGGAACTCGTTTGCACACCAAAGATAGGTGGGGGCGAATATAACCTTAAAGATAGTGGTTTGATACACGCCTTGGAGCCTTGTCTTATTTCTTCTTCTGTTCGAGTTTCGTTCGTGTGTTCGAGATTTTCCTCACCGGAGATTTGTACTAACAATTTTAAGGTTATAATTCATGATGACTACCACAACTCACGAAAGTGGAACACTAAGGGAGTTGGCTTCCAATTTTGTCAAACTTGATCGGTTTGATGGTGGCAATTTTCAATGATGGCAGAAAAAGATGCACTTCTTATTGTCAACTTTGAAGATTGCTTATGTTTTGGATACTCCAAGACTCGACGAGACTGAAAACGAATCTGTTGCTGCAACCCGAGAAAGACAAAAATGGGACAATGCTGATTACATGTGCATGGGCCACATATTGAATGGTTTATCTGATGGTTTGTTCGACACCTACCAAAACAAGGTCACCGCTAAAGAATTATGGGACAAATTGGAGACAAGATACATGACCGAAGATGTTACAAGTAAGAAATTTCTTGTTAGTCGTTTCAATAATTATCAAATGGTTGATTGTCGTTCTGTTATGGAACAATTCCATGATATTGAAAAGATGCTGAATCAATTCAAGCAATATGATATGAAAATGGATGAAATGATTGTTGTATCCTCCATAATAGACCAACTTCATCCATCTTGTAAAGACTTTAAAAGAAGTCTAAAACATAAGAAAGAGGAAATATCTCTTGAAGCTTTGGCAAATCATCTTCGTATTGAAGAAGAGTATCGAAAGCAAGATCAGAATCTAAATTCTGAAAATGCCAAAGTGCATGTTACGGAGGAAGTACAGACTACTAAACCATTCAAGAGAAAGTTCAAACAGACTGATAGAGCACCTAAGTTCAAAAAGAAACAAAAGGGCCCATGCTATCATTGTGGTAAGCCGGGACATTTCAAGAATGAATGTCAATTTTTAAAGAAGAAATCATCTTCTAAGGCTGATAGTAACGAAAAGTTCGTTGCAATGATATCTGAAATTAATATGGCACAAGATGATAATACATGGTGGATTGATATTGGAGCAACCAAACATGTGTGCAAAGACAAAAGCATGTTCACAAAGTTCACACAATGTGAAAATGACAATGTCTTGTACATGGGAAATTCTTCCACCGCAGCAATCAAAGGCAAAGGGTCTGTTGAACTACAATTCACTTCTGGAAAGGTTTTAACCTTAAATGATGTATATTATGTACTAGAAGTTAGAAAGAATTTAGTGTCTGGAAGTCTGTTAAATAAGTTTGGTTTCAAACTTGTTTTTGAGGCAGATAAGTTTATTTTGTCTAAGGGAGGGATTTTTGTAGGGAAAGGGTATATGTATGAAAGTATGTTCGAAAAGTTCGAACTTATCTGCTAATATGGTTGAATCTTTTTGTTTATGGCACTATAGATTAGGTCATTTGAATTATAGAATATTGAATGACATGTATAAGTTAGATTTAATTCCTGTTTTTAATAATAATATTGAAAAATGCAATACATGTATGTTGACTAAAATTACAAGAAACCCTTTCCCTAAGGTTAAAAGAAAAACAAAATTGCTTGATTTGATACATAGTGATTTATGTGACATGTATAATACTCCTACGTTAGGTGGAAAGAAATATTTTGTTACTTTTATTGATGATTGTTCTAGATATTGTTATGTATATTTATTGCATTCAAAGGATGAAGCGCTTGATAAATTTAAAGTTTATAAATCTAAAGTTAAACTTCAGTGTGAATCATTTATCAAGTGCTTAAGATCGGATAGAGGTGGAGAATACTATAATCCAAGTTATTTTGAATCCACTGGGATTGTCCATCAAGTTTCAGCCCCTTACACACCACAACAAAATGGTGTAGCTGAAAAGAAAAATAGAGTATTGATTGAAATGGTAAATTCAATGGTATCATATTCAGGTCTTGGACAAGGTTTTTGGGGAGAAGCTGTTCTAACAGCTTGTCATATATTGAATAAAGTTCCTAATAAGGAAACTAAAATAACCCCTTATGAACAATGGAAGAAAAGGAAACCAAAGCTTAATTATTTAAAGGTTTGGTGTAACATCCTAAATTTACGGGCCTATACATTTAGTGTAGGGATAGGTTTACTATGTTAATTTAATTGATAGGGGTCTAAATTTGGGCTTAGAATTAGGCAAAAAGGCCCAGATTAAAGTGGCATCATTAACAGTTAAAAAGGAACAAGTTTTGGGTCGCAAAGAGCCCATGTTTTAGGCCGAATTCGGCACTTTAAATGAAGAGAGGGTGACGCCACACACAAGGAATTAGGGGCCCAAGTATTAAGTTTAATGAGGCCGAAATATTTTAGTTTAAGTGAGTTAAATTTGGCATTAGGGATTAGTAGAGGTGGACGGCTACAAGGCTATAAAATAGGAGAATTTATGTGGATTTTTAAGTGATAATATCATAGATAAAAAGGAGAAAAGTTAGGAGCTTATCTTCAAGGGAAGTGTTGGCCGAAAATCCACCACCTAGAGGAGTGTAAAATTCGCCATTGCATGGCAAGGAGGGTGCCGAATTTATCCTCTCTTTAGCTTGAATTTTAAGGGCGTTTTTGATTTTTAGCAAGAGGTGCCAAAATATCTATAAATAGGGGCTAGCTCCTTGATTCGATTAACTGAAACCCTAAATTTCTCTCCCATTGTGCCAAAATTCCCTAGCCTCTCCCTCTCCAATTTCTTTTCTCCAATTTCTTTAAAAGTCGAAACTCTTCTCCACTTTTTCCTTCTTGTGCCGATTTCTCTAGGAAATTTGAAGCATCCATAGTCTTTTCTTCTATTCATCCTATTTGAAATTAGTTCTATACTTAGGCATTTAAATCTTCCATGGGCATTGCCGAATCCTCTCTCTAGTGCTAGCCGAATCTCCTATGCTAAGGTAAGTGTTGATTTTTGATTAGTTCTCATGATCTATTCCCGGTTTTGAAAGGCAAAAGCCAAAAGCTAATAGTTTAATGGTTTTATGATGGGCGCAATTCGGGACTTGAAGGAAACTTAGTCGACTAGATCTAAAAGCCGAAAATCATAAGTCTCCAATTTCGGGATTTTAAGGTAAGAGGATTTGTTTATTTATATATATAAAATCGGGTAGAATACTAACCATGGCCGAATATAGGAGAGGCCTATTTTTGCAATTGTTTCGACTTTTAAGCAAGGCTATAGATTGAGGATAATAGATCCAGATAGCAAGGACATCGACTAAGAATATTGGATTTCGCAATATCGGTGTGTAATTCTCCACACCATCTAGATCTATTTGATTAATATATGAAAATAAGTATTACATGTTTTGTTAAATGCCGAAACCTCGGCAAGATATTGTGAGAACCCAAAGAGGGTAAAGCAAATCACCAGGTTAGTAAATGATCCGATTAAATGTTATAAGTATCACGATTTTATGTGATTGCATGGGTTGGGTTTGATGAAAGGAGGAAGTTATATGTTGTAGCGGTTTTTACCGTGATGCATTGTAGTGGTTCCTTACCGTGATCTGTTGTAGCGGCTTCGCCGTGATCTCATTGTAGCGGTTCCTTACCGTGATGTTGTAGCGCCGCCGCCGTGTGATCATTGTAGTGGCTACGGCCATGATCGATGATGAGCGCACATCGCCATCAAGGCGTGTAGCGGTGTGGGTTGATTGTAGAAATCCCCAATGGTGTGAATGGTCGCATGCGGGGCGTGTAGCGGATGGACACCTAGGATATGGGTTGGGCTTTGCATATTATTTTTGTTATTTATATTTTGATTATTACATTTTATGGGGCTAAAGCCCAAATCTAATGGTGCATAAGGGTTGCACATCGAGTCTCGCGACTCACCCTTTAATTTTAACCATCTCGGGTGACATTTAGGGCATCGGACCAGGGCCGAGAGGAGAGCAAGGTGGCCATGCGATGAGCTTTGAGAATTCAACAAAAAGACTTAGTCTAATATTTGATTTTCATTTAATTAATGGGTTCAAATTTCTTTGTAATAAGGCCATGGGCCACTAGACTACCATTTATGTTTTGGGATTTTGTTGGACTTTTATTACTTTGGGTTTTAAGTTTTACGTTTTCAATTAAGTTAAGACTGCATGAAATTTCGCTTTTTATTTAAAATCTACCAAGATAATTGGTTACTTAATATTTTATACTTTAATGAATTATTAAGCTTTCGAAATAAAGGTGTAAACCTAGTAATTGTTTTCCAAAATGCGACATGTTATGTAAAATCTCTTAAGTGACATACCAGATCTGGTTGTAGCATTTGGGCCGGGTTTGGGGTGTTACAAATTGGTATCAGAGCCCGGTTCAAAACTCGACTTTGGGGTTTTTTGGGCTCAAAACGTTTTCTAAAGATGGGTTTTTGAAACATGCATAACAGGTTTGTTAGCCCGGCATGACACCTGCGTCTCCGGCCCAAGTCCACCAGGTAAGTATTCTGAACTCATTGTGTGTTATACGTATGTGGGCTTGATGGGCTTTATGGGACGTAGATTAGTTAGATTAGAACTTGATGGACTTTAGGCCTAGCTGAAACAACTCTTAAAATCTCATAAGACTTAACTTCACTAAACAAACCCGTGAACGAGCCTTAAGACTAGGGTGTGGTAACAGGCATACGCATGTCTAGGATTGGATTCGGAAGAGCTTGGTATTTAAGCAGTCCTAGTGACTCACCTCCTCTTCGCTGGAATCCTACCTGGTGCGTAGTGACTGTTCACCCTAGCTATAAGGACTTGTTCATGAAATTTGAACCCATAATTAAAACCCGAAAGGGACCAACCACCCTATTTTGGCAAACAAAAACCCTAAGTTTTGTACATTTTCAAAAAGATACACTTGATTTGAAAATGTTCACAGCTATGAAAAATTTACCCAAAAACCCTATGTTTACAAGAGTAACTAGATTTTCTCGAAGTGCCCTGTTTGAAAAAAAAAAAAAACAACAACGACAACAACATCGAAATATCCCTGGTTAGAAAAAAAATTACCAACCTACCCTCGTTTTGTCAAATGACCAAAATATTTCTGGTTTGTACAATTACCAAATTACCCCCGATTTGCAAAATTACTAAATTGCCCCGATTGCAAAATTACGAAATACCTCGAATTTCAAAATTACCGAAATACCCCCGGATTTCAAAATTACCGAAATACCCCTGGATTTTAAAATTACCAAAATACCCCCGGATTGTAAAATTACCAGAATACCCTCACTTCACGAAATCAACAAGGAACTTTATTATGAAAAATTACGAAAATACCCCTGTAGGATGAAATTACGAAAATACCCCTAGGTAGTGAATCAACGAAAACACCTTTACGTGAAGAATGTAAGTGCTTGGATGATTTTTGTATGATGTATGTGTTTTATTTTAGTTAGAGGTTACAAACTTGAGATCATTGTGAATGCGAATTGAAAGAACCACTCTTAAAACTATTATTCATAAGACTGTTAGTGGTTAACTAGTGAAAGAAAACTAATAATTCATAAAATTTCTAAACAGATAAACGCAAATCGGTAAAATGAGTACAAGGGGACGAGGACGCTCTAGATGCTAACACTGGTGCGTACTCTACCATAGTATACTAAGTGTTTCTTTTGGCTTTAGAATCGGAGTGCGCAGCGAAAGTATAGTGGTGAGACTTGGGTAGTACGATTAATAGTTAGTTGGAAATTTCGAGGACGAAATTTCTTTAAGGAGGGTAGAACTATAACATCCTAAATTTACTGCCTATACATTTAGTGTAGGGATAGGTTTTTGTGTTAATTTAATTGATAGGGGTCTCAATTTGGGCTTAGAATTAGGCAAAAGGCCCAGATTAAAGTGGCATCATTAATGCAGTTAAAAGGAACAAGTTTTGGGTCATAATGAGCCCATGTTTTAGGCCAAATTCGGCACTTTAAATGAAGAGAGGGTGACGCCACACACAAGGAATTAGGGGCCCAAGTATTAAGTTTAATGAGGTCGAAATATTTTAATTTAAGTGAGTTAAATTTGGCATTAGGGATTAGTAGAGGTGGACGGCTACAAGGCTATAAAATAGGAGAATTTATATGGATTTTTAAGTGATAATATCATAGATAAAAAGGAGAAAAGTTAGGAGCTTATCTTCAAGGGAAGTGTTGGTGAAAATCCACCACCTAGAGGAGTGTAAAATTCTGCCATCGCATGGCAAGGAGGGTGTCAAATTTCTCCTCTCTTTTAGCTTGAATTTTAAGGGCATTTTCGGTTTTTAGCAAAGAGGTGCCAAAATATCTATAAATAGGGGGCTAGCTCCTTGATTCGACACTAGAAACCCTAAATTTCTCTCCCATTGTCTTTGAAATTCCCTAGCCTTTCCTCTCCAATTTCTTTAAAAGTCAAGCTCTTCTCCACTTTTTCCTTCTTGTGCCGATTTCTCTAGGAAGTCGAAGCATCCATAGTCTTTTCTTCTATTCATCCTATTTGAGAATTAGTTCTATACTTAGGCATTTAAATCTTCTATGGGCATTGCCGAATCCTCTCTCTCTAGTGCTAGCCGAATCTCCTATGCTAAGGTAAGTGTTGATTTTTGATTAGTTCTCATGATCTATTCCCGGTTTTGAAAGGCAAAAGCCAAAACTAATAGTTTAATGGTTTTATGATGGGCGGCAATTCGAGATTTGAAGGAAACTTAGTCGACTAGATCTAAAAGCCGAAAATCATAAGTCTCCAATTTCGGGATTTTAAGGTAAGAGGATTTGTTTATTTATATATATAAAATCGGGTAGAATACTAACCATGGCCGAATATAGGAGAGGCCTATTTTCGCAATTGTTTTGACTTTTAAGCAAGGCTATAGATTGAGGATAATAGATCCGGATAGCAAGGACATCGACTAAGAATATTGGATTTGCAATATCGTGTGTGTAATTCTCCACACCATCTAGATCTTTTGATTAATATATGAAAATAAGTATTACATGTTTTGTTAAATGCCGAAACCCCAGATATTGACGGGACCCAAAGAGGGTAAAGCAAATCACGAGGTTAGTAAATGATCCGATTAAATATTATAAGTATACCGATTTTATGTGATTGCATGGGTTGGGTTTGATGAAAGGAGGAAGTTATATGTTGTAGCGGTTTTTACCGTGATCATTTGTAGTGGTTCCTTCACCGTGATCTGTTATGTAGCAACCCGCCGTGATTCATTGTAGTGGCTACGGCCATGATCTCGATGATGAGCAGCACGATCGCCATCAAGGCGTGTAGCGGTGTGGGTTGATTGTAGAAATCCCCAATGGTGTGAATGGGTGAGTGCGGGGCGTGTAGCGGATGGACACCTAGGATATGGGTTGGGCTTTGCATATTATTTTTGTTATTTATATTTTGATTATTCTGTTTTATGGGGCTAAAGCCCAAATCTAATGGTGCATGAGGGGTTTTACACCGAGTCTCGCGACTCACCCTTTAATTTTAACCATCTCGGGTGACACTTAGGGCATCGGACCGGGCCGAGAGGAGAGCAATGTGGCCATGCGATGAGCTTTGAGAATTCAGCAAAAGACTTAGTCTAATATTTGATTTTCATTTAATTAATGGGTTCAAATTTCTTTGTAATAAGGCCGTGGGCCACTAGACTACAATTTATGTTTTGGGATTTTGTTGGGCTTTTATTACTGGGTTTTAAGTTTTACGTTTTCAATTAAGTTAAGACCTGCATGAAATTTCGGTTTTTATTTAAAATCTACCAAGATAATTGGTTACTTAATATTTTATACTTTAATGAATTATTAAGCTTTCGAAATAAAGGTGTAAACCTAGTAATTGTTTTCCAAAATACGACATGTTATGTAAAATCTCTTAAGTGACATACCAGATCTGGTTGTAGCGTTTGGGTCGGGTTTGAGGTGTTACATTTGGGGTTGTAGAGCTATTGTCAAAGTTCCAACACCTAAACGTAAAAAGTTAGGTAAAAGAGGAATTGAATGCATATTTATAGGATATGCACATAATAGCAAGGCCTATAGGTTCATGGTAATTGAACCAAATGATTTAATTTCAATTAATACTGTTATTGAATCAAGAGATGCTATTTGTGATGAAAATAGATTTAATTCTATATTAAGACAATTATAGCCACAATAATTGATTCATTCTTCAAATGAGAATGAGATTCCATTGGAACAAATTGATAATAATGATGAATCTTGTCAAGAATTAAGAAGAAGTAAGAGGATTAAAAAGGTCAAAGATTTTGGACCAGATTTCATTATGTTTCTTGTAGAAGGAAAAGGTGAAAGTATATGCAATAAGATACCTTATTGTTATAATACGGAATCTGATCCTATTACATTTGAAGAGGCAATGAAATCTCAAGACTCTGCTTTTTGGAAAGAAGCAATAAATGATGAGATGGATTCGATAATGGGAAATCAAACTTGGATCTTAGTTGATCTTCCACCAGGTTCCAAACCAATAGGTTGTAAATGGATCTTCGAAAAGAAAATGAAGGTCGATGGAACCATTGATAAGTTTAAAGCAAGGTTGGTAGCCAAAGGTATTACACAAAAATAAGGTATTGATTACTTTGATACCTATGCTCCAGTAGCAAGAATTACTACAATTAGACTCTTAATATCACTTACCTCTATATATAATTTGGTTGTTCACCAAATGGATGTTAAAACTGCATTTTTAAATGGTGAATTGGAAGATGAAGTGTACATGGAACAACTAGAAGGATTTGTTGTTCCAGGACAAGAGCATAAGGTATGTAAGCTTGTTAAATCTTTATATGGACTTAAACAAGCACCAAAACAATGGCACCAAAAGTTTGACAATGTTGTTTTAGCTAATGGCTATAAAATAAATGAATCCGATAAGTACATATATAGCAAATTTGAAAATGGAAAAGGTGTCATAATTTGCTTATATGTAGATGACATGCTCATTTTTGGCACGGATTTGGAACAAATAGAAAACACAAAGAAATTCTTGTCAAACAACTTTGCTATGAAGGATATGGATGTAGCAGATGTTATTCTTGGGATTAAAATAACCCGAGATGAAAGCACTATAGCTTTATCACAATCACATTATATTGAAAATGTACTTAAAAAGTTTGATCTTTTCAATCAGTATACCAAAGCATCTACACCCATGGATCCTCAAATAAAATTAGTATCTAATGCTTTGGTAGAAAAATTGATCAATTGAAATATGCAAGTCTAATTGGTTATCTTATGTACATAATGACTTGTACAAGACCGGATATTGCATATTTGTTGGGAAATTGAGTAGGTACACAAGTAATCCAAGTAGTTTGCATTGGCAAGCATTGAATAGAGTACTTAGGTACTTAAAGAAAACTATTAACTATGGATTGTGTTATAATGGATATCCTCCAGTTTTAGAAGGGTATTCGGATGCTAGTTGGATTACAAGTTTGGAAGATCATGCATCTACTAGTGGATGGATCTTCATTCTTGGTGGATGAGCCATTTCTTGGGGTTCCAAGAAACAAACATGTATTCTCGATTCCACCATGGCAAAGCAGAATTTATTGCATTAGCCATTTGCATCTAAAGAAGCAGAATGGTTAAGAAATTTGCTTTATGATGTACCTTTATGGCTTAAGCCAATTTCACCTACTTCTATCCGTTGTGATAGTGAGGCTACTCTAGCAAAGGCATATAGCCAAGTATATAATGGAAAGTCTAGACACATTGGATTAAGACATAGTTATGTCCGACAATTAATCTCTGATGGAGTGATCACTATTAATTATGTGAGGTCAAGTGAAAATTTGGCAGATCCTTTGACAAAAAGTCTTGCTAGAGATGCAATAAAAAAGACCTCAAAAGGGATGGGACTCAAGCCCATTAATTAGAGTCATCCATGATGGAAACTCGACTCAACGCTTGGTATAACGTCAAGTCTTGAGTTCAATGAGACAAAGTACATCATTAGTATGTGACTGTTAGCACTATAAATAAATCCATCCTAAGATTAAAGTGCTAGGTACCTGTAATGATAAGGGAAGGATGACTAATGTACTCTTAATGGACCCATAACATGAATATGTTAGAGTGTTATAATTACGGGAACACTCTTGATGGGATCTACCTATGTGAGTGGAAGTGTGGCCGCTTTTAGGAGCTCAAGGGCTTGGCTCTGATAGCACTCATGAAAAGAGGACACAGACACATGGCCATAATAGTATCCCTAGATACTATGCATTGACCGATGTTGAAATCATTGTGTGAGATGCATTCGGTTAATCAAATGAAATAGTTGGTTCAAAGCTTAGTCTACCATGCAATTTCGATTAACTTTAACATGTTTTCACTAAGTGAAGGTTCAATCGTAAGATACTTTCATTTATGCAAATTGATTTCCAAGAATATCAAAATCTAAAATATTTTGAAAATGGGGGGAGATTGTTGGAACATTTTTAAATATTTATAGTGTTCCAATAACTATAAATGAATGGGTGTAATTAATCAAAAGATTATATTTTTTGATTTTTTGAAAAAGAATTATAACTATTTAAATAATATTATTTGAATAGTTATAATTAAATGAATAATTATGTTTTTATTTTAAAAACATTATTATTCAGAAAGACACCTATTGATGAAAGGTGTCTCTATGAAGAGACATGAAAATTCCTATAAATAGGAATAAGATTTCATTTGGAAATCATACCAACAAAAAAAAAAAATTCTAAATTCTTTCTTTCTTCCTTCATTTTCTAATATTGTTAGATTGTTCTATAAAGTATTACTGCAGAATTCTTTTATAGAAATTGAGTTTCTTGTCATACATTGCTCAGTGTGTAGTGGGCTATTCTCGTCAGTGCAAAACGCAAATAGTCATTGGCTTCATTGTATCCTCGAGGTTAATTTGCTTGGAACTCGTTTGCACACCAAAGATAGGTGGGGGCGAATATAACCTTAAAGATAGTGGTTTGATACACGCCTTGGAGCCTTGTCCTATTTCTTCTTCTGTTCGAGTTTCGTTCGTGTGTTCGAGATTTCCTCACCGGAGATTTTTACTAACAAAAAATGCATTGAAAGTTCAAAAATAATACACTGAAAAATTTGATTGACCTCAACCTTCCATAAAAAAAAAAGATCAAAACTCAGTTGCATTCAAAAAAATCGAAAAAAAAATACAAATTAAGATTTAATCAAATCAAGTAGTTCGAGTTTCGATTATGAATCGAATTGAATTTTACAATTTAAATATACGATGGTGTAAATACGATGCTTATAAATATCGAATTAAATAATTATTAACTTTACATCTCAAAAAATTATAAAAAAAACTAAATAATATATAAAAAAAACTTAAACACCTACACAATGCTAAACCCTAAATCATAAAATCCACAAAATCCTAATCCTACTTTAAAAAAAGTCTAACCCTAAAAAAATAGATAAAAAGAAAAACGTTTCCAGTTAGAGGTATTTTCATTATTTTAGCTTAATCTCGTAAATTTTCAAAAAAAGAAAACAGCTTAATCCAATAATTAAAAAAGAGAGAGAGAGGGTATTTTCAGTAATTTCCTCCAAAAAGAACATAAAATAGTGAGACTTGGGAAATGCAAAAATCATGAAATCAGTTTGAAATCATTTAAAGAAAGTCAAAAATGAAATCGTTATTATAATTATAGCTTTTCAACATATTCCACTTTTTTTTTAATGAAAGGTGAAAACCAGTTTAGATTAAGAACAAAAATACTTCTACCTTTTTTTTTAATATTTAACAAATAAAACAAAAAAAAAACATTTTAGAATAATTATAGAAAGATGTTTAGCTTTAGTTAAAAATAAAAAAATTTTGTCACGTCAATAATTTGTTAGTGGATTAACAAAAATTTTAACCACAATGGCCAATTTGAATAATTAATTTAATTAAAGTGACTAAATTAACAAAAAATAATTTAAAGTGACTAAAATAAAAATAATATCATTTTAGAGTGATCTGCGATGTAATTTATCCCAAAAGAAAAACTCCACATCATCATCTTAAGTAGAATAATTATTGATGTTAATTGTTTAAAATTAATTAATATTATAAAATTAATTAATTAAATTTTAATTTTAAGTATAATAAAAGAACCAAAGGTTTAATTTTCATGGCGATATTATCAATGTTTTTGGAATGAGATTATAGGTGAAATTGTCATACTATAAATTTTTGTTTCCATTTCGATTCAAAATAAATAAATATTAAAAATTTAAAAGAAAAAAAAATATTCAAAAATATAAAATCCAAATCAATTAGTTTTTTAATTCAATCCGTACACCATGTTTTTTGGTACTCTCTAAAATAATATCTGATTCAAAATTACCAACTTAGCTTCAAAATTTTAATCCATCTGATTCAATCATTTCTTCTTTCTATCTCTTCCGTTGACTACCACCATTCACTAAAATAAAGAAACGAAAAAAAAAATCATACTCTCTACCATCTTCTTCCTCATATCACTGCCGCCATTGTTTCTCTTGCTGATTTTCTTATTCCTCGCCATCAAAACCGTCCCCGGAAAATCGATCAACGATCCCGATTACCCACCGGTGTCTCCTAGGCTCAAGAAACAATCTGCGTATGCCCCCAGGTTCCGCCAGTTCATCGTCGCCATTGCTCAGGTACAACATTACTAGCTTGCTTCTAATGTTTCGTTATTCTTTGCCTCTTTACAATTTGATTTGGGAGGCTAAAGCTTAGTTCCCTCTTCTTTTAATATTGTTTGCTAAAATGGGCTTGCTTGCTTTTTCCAATCAAAACCAAGCTTTGTCGTTTGCTCTGGAGATAAATTTCTGTGAGTGTGGTGTGAGAGTGAAATCTTATAATACATCAAGAACAAATATTTTCACTGATGGATTTCTGAATAATAGCATAACATTTTTGTAAAATCTGCTTATGGAAAGCAAATCAAAGATTGCCCATTTTCTGCTTTTCTGTTTTCAAACATTAGAAGCAAGCTAGTAATGTTGTACCTGAGCAATGGCGACGATGAACTGGCGGAACCTGGGGGCATACGCAGATTGTTTCTTGAGCCTAGGAGACACCGGTGGGTAATCGGGATCGTTGATCGATTTTCCGGGGACGGTTTTGATGGCGAGGAATAAGAAAATCAGCAAGAGAAACAATGGCGGCAGTGATATGAGGAAGAAGATGGTAGAGAGTATGATTTTTTTTTTCGTTTCTTTATTTTAGTGAATGGTGGTAGTCAACGGAAGAGATAGAAAGAAGAAATGATTGAATCAGATGGATTAAAATTTTGAAGCTAAGTTGGTAATTTTGAATCAGATATTATTTTAGAGAGTACCAAAAAACATGGTGTAATTAGGAGTTATGAGTTGTTATAATTAGAACTTAAAATGATATAATAAATTATGAGTATATCGTTGTTGATATTAATAATATATATTTGAAGTTTGTGTCTAGTGGAGAACTTGATTTATTAGATATAAAGGTTGATTAGAAATGGAGTTCTTCACCGGCGGGTAATCCAGATAGTTGATGGATTTTCGGGCGACGGTTTTGATGGCATGAGAAGATCAGCAAGAGAAACAATGGTAGCAATCATATTGAGTTGAGAACTTTTTTTAAAAGTTATTAAAATAATACAATTTTTATTTTAGAGTAATTATGGGGTAGTTTATTTTTTTTTATTAAGAGTGTTTTTAATAAAAAAAATCCATATAAATGTTTTAATAAGAATTTTATCTGTATAAATTATTTGAAATTAACTAATGATAGTATAAAATTAGAGATCAAATTAAAGAACAAAAATTAAGCCTCCAGTGTATAATAAATGGACCAAAACAGAATTTGACCTTTAAAATCTTAAAACTTGTAGGCAACCTAAAATCTAAAAGCATTTATTCCTGGAGTGATAAGAAATTTAATATTAAGACCTCGGGTTTGAATCTTATGAATAAAAAAAAAAATACTGCAAGAGCTTTACCTCTCCTCCCCGATTTAAGTCAGAATCCAATATAATTATTGGATACTAAGAGATCTTTGATAATTAAAAAAATGTAAGGGTTGGGCCAAATAAAGGCCATAAAAAATCTGCTTCCGAACAAACTGAATGGACCAATTGTGACAGGCTCTGGGCCTCTGGCTGTCGATCCAACAAAAGCACAAATTGGCAACAACCTTGCCCATGATCTTATCAAATACGATGTTATTAGAGGTTTTTGGGATATTGAAGTTTGATAATTTTTTTAAAGTAATATTTTTTTTTTAATTTGATACTTGTATTTGAAAAAAGTTATATATTTTAATTAGGGGTAAAAGGAGGGGTGGCAGGCCTTGACCCCCTAACATGGGAAATTGCTTCTTAGGCTCCCAAAATTTATAAAATCTTAAGTAAATATATGATAAAATTATAGTTTGGCCCCAAAATGCTAGAATTCCAATTTAGTCATTTGGAAGTCATAAAAATATAAGCCAATACAATGGTGAAATTGTATTTTAGCTATTATAAAAATATATAATTTTATCTCAACCCCCTAAAAAAATTTCTGGCTTCGACCTTGATTTAAGTATCCAAAAATATTAAATTTTTAGTGTTTAATTCAAGTTTTAGGGTTGATTTGATGAAAGTTAATTGCTAATATTATTATGTTTGAATTTTTCATGATTATGTTAATGAAATAAATTTAGTGTTAATTGTAAATTTGTTTAATTTGTTAAATACAGTCCGATGAATTTGATTTAATTTAAGTTTTAGAGTTGATGTGATGAAAAGTAATTGTTAATATTATTAGCTATTATGAGTTTCCATTAAAGCAATTCTAAAGCTTGAATTAAATAGTAAAAGTTTAATATAACTTTTATTAAATATAGATACTATATTGGAACAAATATCAAACGTATGAGAACAAAACCTAAAAAATGTACAATATTTTACAACAGAAGTAACCCTTACAATCTTTACATTAACATTTACCTTAATAGTGACAAATATGACAAGATCATAGCCTCGAATATAGCTAAAAAGAAACTGTTAAAGACCTTGTAATGAAACGATAATGACAACATAAGTCTTTTTATAAACAATGTTTGATTGATTAAAAAGTTATTTTGTGTCACAAAATAAATAAATAAAAGTAAAACTCCAAAAGAAAGTGAGATTCTGATTCTTCACCCCTTTCCTCTACTCAACACATTGAAATGAAATAATTAAATAACTAAAGCAAAATTATATTAAACAAATAAAAATTCCTTTGCCCAAAATTATATTAAACCTCTATATTACAAATGGTGCATGAAAGTTCTTTAAAATTCGCTATCATTCTATTCAATTGTGATAAAAATTGAAGGGTAAATTACACTAACAGTCACCTAACTTTGGGGTAGCTGACAAAACAACCACTTAAATTTCATTTTAATCACTCAACTTTCGAAAAGTGACAAAACAATCACTAACGTTATAAAAAAAAGTGACAAAATAGTCACTGATTAACAATTTCTGTTAGTGTGTTAACGGGGTCGTTGATGTGGCAAGTTAACTTGCCACGTTGGTGAAGCAGCTGATGAGTCTTGGTTTGGGGTGGGTTTAGGGAAAAAAATTGAAGGGTTATGTTGGTTTAGGGTAAAAATTTAGAAATAGATTCTGATTAAAGGGATTTAGGAAAAAAAAAGAAAATTGATTTGGGAAAAATTTGATTGTGATTTGGGTTGGTTTGGGTTTGAAACTGATTCGGGAATCGATTAAGAAGGTTGGTTTAGGGTTAGAAATCGATTCAATAATCGATTAATAGGGTATAGGGTTAGAAAATGATTGGTTTTTTTTTGTTTGGGGAGAAAATAAGAAGAAACCAGAAACCATTCAGTGTTTTTTATTCTCAGCGACAATGGTCAATAGAAGAAAAGCTGCCAATGTTGTTACATCCACTTTAACAGGTAAGTTTCTTCATTTTTTTTTATTTTTTAGATTTAGGGTTTTTTCAATTTAGGATTATTTCGATTTCAATTCTGATTTCGATTCTGATTTTAGATTTTGATTTTGATTTTAATTTTGATTTTGATTTCAATTTAAGGTTATTTAGATTTTAGTTTTATTTGTTATTAATGTGCATGACAAATTAGGGTTTGGTTATTAAAGTGAATGACATATAATGTGTATGGTATGCCATGTGCATGATGTTTATTGTTTGTATCAAACTGATGTTTATTGTTTGTATATGCCATTGTATGAATGCCATTATCAAACTGTTGTTTATTGTTTGTATCTGCCATTGTTTGTATCCGAGCTGCTATATTGTATGTGGCAATATCAAATTTGTTATTTACCTTCTATATTGTACTGGCTATTGTCTATCATTGCCTAGGTGTAGGGTTAAAGTGTTTGGTTATTGTTTGCCATGTGCATGACAGAAATGATTGTGTTTGTACTGAATTATTTTTGTATTGGTTATTGTCTGCCATGTGCATGACAGAAATGATTGTGTTTGTATTGAATTATTTTGTATTGGTTATTGTCTGACAAAAATGGTTAAAGTGTTTGCCTATGTTGTCTGCCTTTATTAATGAGTAATTTGTTTGGCAAGTTTAATTGATGACAATTTTAATGAGAATAAAGAAGAAATGTCTAGTATTGATGTGTCTGGTAGTGATGTGTAATGCCCCAAAACCCGGCCTAGAAGGTTAGACCGAATCCCAGAGGTTACATTAATCACCGAAGTGTTCTGAAACATTTCTAGTTTAACAAAATGGAATATAAAACATTACTTAAGTTACATAAAAATACTCAGAAAATAAAGTCCCAAAATTACAAAATATCCAGTCCAAATAACGCTTAAGTGCATGTAACACAAAATTCGTACCACAATTTTGAAAACCATTTATTTAAAACTCAGAACTAAAGAAAATACTTTATAAGCCCGTTCAGAAACATATCCCTCCGAGACCTCCGGCATACCAAGTCCAGCTACAGATATCGAGAGTACTTGAAAAGGGGAAAACTCAGGGGTGAGCTACACGAGCTCAGTGTGAGTTCGAAAACGATAGAAACACGATAGTCAAATGTCACAATCAATAATATCTCAATGGCAACCCGATATACGAATAGTCATTACAAACAATCAAACGTATCAGTATTGAAACACATCGATCTATATACAGTTAATCTCGCAATCAGACAGACATACATAATGTATAAATATGAAACCCACCCATCCGGCCAAACACCTATCCGACCCCTATTCACACCACATATGAACTAATCAAGCTCAACCAACCATGAGCACCTCATAGGACCTCGAAAAGCCCATCCAACTATATACACCATGTATGTAAACTAGGCCACTCAAATGATAATATGCAGCAAAGATGACATATGTGTAGTAAAGTGCGGTAAACCGCTATACAGATGAGTTGCAGTGAAAACTGCCAAATCAAAACAGACCAGTCTTCCTTTTCTTCGCAACCAAACCCAAAATTTATGCTAATGTATGTATGCAGACAGACTTTCAGATTCAAAGAGCACGACTTACAGGAAGTCACACAGACACCAAAACTTATATACAGTCGTTTAAATACCGAATTCCATGCGATTGCAAAATGCACACTATTTGGAATCAGACATACAGAAATAGAGTACCGAATCAGAAATGCTCTTACACATACACAGGCTCAATACCAAATTTCCTCAGGTCCTATCATTGGACGAGGTTTCATTTCACAAAACACATTACAAATACGCTTGATCAAAATGAAAGTTTAACACTACGTTTACAAATAATCACATGACCCTAAGCCGCATCGAAGTCCTTAACACTCATATGGAGGCACCAACAAACGTTGGACGACACAAGAAAACGAACGGATCTAGTTATGCTGCAAAACGAAAATTTGCGTAACAGGGCCACATGGCCGTATGGAAGTCAACACGCCCATGCGGAGGGACACACGCTCGTGTGAAAGGAGGCACAAGGCCGTGTGACTAGGGCACACGACCGTGTGACCCGGGGACATGGTTGTGTGAATACGCTGTGTAACTCTCTGTCCACTAGTGCTAAAATAAGGTGCAGGGCATACATGACTGTGTGAAAGTTTCACATGCCCGTGTGCCCACGAGACACGGTCGTGTGTTTAGAACACATGCCCGTGTGAAAAACGACAAAGAAATCCTTAAATCCCCAAAATTAGCTACGCGGCCGTATGACACTAAAATTTGCCTAAAAACCCTAATTTCCAAAAGCACACGACCTTGTGAACCACCCATGTGGGGTACACACCCGTGTGGCCACCCGTGTGGTCACAAAACCATACCAGAACAAGCTGCAAAACATGGCTTTGATACCGAAACGATCCCCTGCCCTCAATAACTTAGAAATATATCAAAATCACACATATTTTCAAGTCATTCCATGATAATCGACCTTTCAATTGGTCGATTTCAAAAGCACACACACATAGTTGAATTTCATAGAAACAAGTCAAAAATCTGATAACGAAAGGAAAGGTTTCTGAACACCCACACGAAATTATTGAATTTCACAGAATTGAATCAACAATTTGCAAATAAATTTAAAGAGGTTCAAACCCACACCTTAATTCGAGATAAAACCTCAAACGATCGGTGAACCACAACGCCCTCTACTTGATACTCAATTGTATCTCCCTCTAAAACCTGAAACAATTGAAGACAACGAAACCGCAATAAGGCAAAAAAGAAATTCGTGAGAGGAGAGGGAGAGCGAAAAGAAAGAGGAACGTGCAGAGAAACTTTGGAAAACCACTCCGTGAAAACTTTCTGTTTCCTCAAAAATAGAAATAAAATAAAATAAATAAAACAAATAAAACAAATAAAAATAAATATCTAACCTTTTAAAACAAAACAAAGCTAAATAAAAAATAATTCATTCAAAACACACCTGTGGACTCGAACCTGAGACCCCAGACTAACCTAACACACAACCCACCACCAGACCAGCAGGCCAATTCTGACACTAAAATGCGAAAACACGCATAATTGGTCGAGCTACGCACTAACCCTAATCACAAAACTCAAAACTTCTAACCCTAAAATCTGATGTGTTACATTATGCATCTGAAAGTGATGTGTCTAATAGGATATGAGTTAATTTAGATGGTTTAAACATGGATGGTATAGAAGTAGGTGAACTGTGTGATAGTGATGATTCTGGGAGGTTAGATAGTGTACATGGATCTGACTTAGATGGCCAAAATTGGCCTAAGTTCAACCTAGAGAATGACATAAGTGATCCTAGACTTAAGGTTGGAATGTTATTTAAGTCTAAAGATAGTCTAAAAGAAGCTACCAAGCAGTATGGTAGGTTGAATTGTTATTTTATTAAGTTTCCCAAAAATGATCTAAAAAGGTTAAAGACAGTTTGCAGTGAAAAATGTTCTTGGTTCATATGGGCCTCTAGACTAAACCCTAATGACCTTACTGACCAGACTTGGAAAATTAAGAGTTCAAACCCTAACCATAATTGTTCTAAAGTCTATAAAAATAAGAATGTAACCTCAGCTTGGAGAGGTGAACATTATAAAGAAAAATTCATTGCTGATCTTGATTATTCTCTAAAATCGTTACAACAAGATGTCAAAAGAGATTTATGTTGCATAGTTTCACTAACCAAATGTAGGAGGGCTAAACTTAGGGCATTGAAATTAATTGAATGGGCTCATAAGGCTCAAAATGAGAAGATTTATGAGTATTTCTTGGAGGTTAGGACCCAAAATAAGGGAACAACAACAATCTGTTATCTGGATAACATGTTGTTTCAAAGGATGTATGTCTATCTGCAGGCATGCAAAGATGGCTATAAGGCTGGTTGTAGGAGGATAATAGGTTTAGATGGATGTTTATTGAAGGGCTACTATGGTGGCTACTTGCTTGCAGCTGTTGGGATAGATGCAAAAAATGACATCTATCCTCTTGCATATGCTGCTATCGAAAGTGAAAACCAAGCATCATGGCTTTGGTTCTTGGAGTTGCTCGCAATAGACTTGGAAATTGTGAGCTCATACCAGATATCTTTCATGTATGAAAAACAAAAGGTAAAACTCCATTTATTTATTTTTTATGTTGTTCCTATTTAGAGTTTAGGGTTTGTCAAAGAATTAAACTGTATCTGTTCTAATTGCAGGGACTTTTAGAAGCAATATGTATGTTGTTTCGTAATGTAGAAACAAGACACTATGTTAGACAACTACATGCCAATTTCAAGAAGGTTGGTTTTCGAACAAAGAAATTGAAATATTTGCTTTGGAAAGCTGCTAGAGCAAGCACTACAAGGGATTTTGAGGATGCCATGGATTAACTAAAGAAAACTAATTAACATGCTTATAATTGGTTGAAGGAAAAGAACTCTACTCACTGGTCAATGTCTCACTTCTCAATTAGGAGCCATTATGACATGTTGGTGAATAATCTTTCTGAATCCTTTAACAAGGTAAACCCCTATGTTTTATGTTTTTTACTAATCATTAGCAATTCACTAATCCTTTATTTTTTTTACTGGTAGATGATACTGGAAGCAAGAGGGAAACCTAATCTGACCATGATGGAAACAGTAATGACCAATATTATGTTACTTATTGTCAAGAAGAAAGAAGAAGCTGACAAATGGAAAGGAATATTGTGTCCAAATATCAGGAAAAAGCTGGATGTAAATATCAAAGATTCATTGAGGTAAAGTTACCCTTTATAATCTTTCTGATGCCTTTATTATGACTTTATGTTGCTGGTCACATGCTACTTTAGTGAGTGTTTTTTTAATATGCATGCATTATTTTTTAATTTGTCTGTGTATGATTGTTGGTGGGGATGGTCATATGTTGTTGACTACATTTTAATATGCATGCAGTGACTATTTTTTAGAGAGGTGTGTGTGTGATCGTTAGTGTGTATGACTATTTAATATGCATCCAGTGACTTTTTTTTAGGTGTGTGTGTGTGTGTGTGTATGGTTTTTGGTGTGTATGACTATTTAATATGCATGCGGGGACTACTTTTTAGGGGTGTGTGTGTGTATGACTATTTTTTAAATATACATGCTGTTGACTATTTTTTAATATGCATGCAGTGACTTTTTTTAGGTGTGTGTATGTGTATGACTGTTTTTTAATATGCATGCAGTGATTGTTGGTCTGTATAACTGTTTTTTTTAATATACATGCTGTTGACTATTTTTTAATATGCATGTAGTGAGTATTTTTAATAATATGCATGTAGTGACTATTTTTTAGGGGTGTGTGTGTATGATTGTTGGTGGGGCTGCTCATAATGTTGTTTTAGTGATTTTTTTAACCAAGCATGGTGACTATTTTTTAGGTGTGTTCCATCACATGCTGGTGGGGACAGGTATCAAGTTGAATGTGGTCTAAGCAGCCAGGATGTGGTGGACCTAGTTGAGAATTCCCGATCTTGTAGGAATTAGGATCTGACTGGCATCCATTGCATGCATGCAATGGCTGTCATTCATATAAAAGATGAGTTCCCAGAGACCCATGTACAAACCTGGTACACCAAGCAAACCCTGCTTCAAATTTACTCCAACTTTATAAGGCCAGTAAGGGGTCCTAAATAATGGGTCTCTTTGTCAAACATGCTGCCAATACTGCATCCTACACTAAGAAGGCCACTTGGCAGACCTACTAAGGTGAGAAGGAAAGAACCTAATGAACCACAAACAACAGAAAGGTTGAGCAAGAGAGGGGTGGACATGAGGTGCAGTAAATGCAAAAGAAAAGGCCAAAATAAGAGGAGTTACAAAGGGGAAGTTGGCCAAAATATTCCAGTAAGTCATTTGCCTTAAGTTAAGTTATATTACTTCTATTTATGAATTTGTTTGACAGATTTCACTTGTTCCTATAGGTCAAAAGATATAAAGTTGGTGTTCACAACCAATTGGTTGCCCCAACTCAGTAACAGGCTACCCCAAATCAGCAAGAAAGTACCCCAACTTAACAGGTTGCCCCAACTCAGTTACAAACTGCCCCAACTCATCAACAAGTTGCACTAAATGTAACACCCCCAAACCCGGCCCAGACGTATGGTCGAATCTGGCGATATTACATTGAAGTGTTTTTCGAAAACATTATTTCTTTAGAAAAGCCATGCTTATTATTAAACCTCATTTATGTATCTTAGCAGAAATCTAGGGAAACTTGTTCTTTTAAAACTCAAGTTGTTTTTAGCAAAACATTGATCAAACAATTATTTTTTGAAAAAAAAAATTGCGTCCTACTACTTCTTAGATGTGAATTGAAATAAATAAAATCCACCAAATTAAAAGTTAAAATTTAAAGAGGCCTTATTACAAAACAAATGCCCAAATTAAAATTATTGGAAATAAAACTCAAATATAAAAACAGGTGCGGTTGTGTGGCCACCTCCGAATCCCTAGCAGCACCGATCCGTCTAAGACTGGGGATTACCTGTACAGATAAACAGAGATGTGAGTTTACGAAAACTCAGTGTGTAACCCCATGCACATAAGCAACAAATCATGCCTTTAGACAAGTACAGTCTGGGCTTAAGCCCAAGTCAATAACAACTCAGTTCAGTTGGGCCTTAGCCTATTACAAGATCGATTCGGTGTGGGCCTTAGCCCATAACGATGCTCGATATCGGTGTGGGCCTTAGCCCATAATGAGATCGATAACGAGTTTAAGCATGCAATCAGAAATCCTACCCATCCAGCCTCTATATTCCACTCCGTCCAGCCCAACACTCCATGTGAGGATAAAAACACCCACCCATCCCTACACTCCAAAAATTAGCACCGGTTGCGGCACTAAATAGTATTTGCAGCAGAGCTGCCAGTACAGTACACTTCCTCCAATCATAATAATCCCACCCCATGAAACATGTCACACATGAATGCAACATACATATATATCATGGCATGCTCATATATGGTCATACATAACATAGGGACATAACAGTCATTTTACCATAAGGGCATAACAACCATTTTATCAGTTTAGGTTCTAGGTGTACTTACCGACCCATCAGTAGGTCCACAGTCATCTCGACCGATTCGTACAAACTTAACAGTCAAACAGTCCAAATGGGCCCAAGGCCCATAATGCGGGCCCATGTGGGTCCACACGCTCGTGTGGCCCACTTAGCCCAAAAATGGACGCGACCATGTGATTTACACAGCCTGGCCCAATATTCTCCACACGTTTGTGCGGTTTACCCTGTGAGGCCCACGAGCTCGTTGGGCCCACACGGCCCATTTCGGACCAACATGACCCAAAATGGCCCAAGACCATGAAATCACTCACAGTGGCCTCGGTTGTCTAACGCTTACGTTTTATGCGTTCAATTTACCATACAAGCGAGCGCATGCTCGTGTAGCGTTAATTTCATACTTTTTCGGCTTTTACCGGCTTACGATTTGGGCAGTATGTACACTTTTCGGCATTTTACCAATACCATTTATGAGAGTACTGTTACACACCTGGATCTGAAAAGATGCGCAGGCAGTCCTCAATAACTCCAGAACCTATGTTCACCCATAACATTCGGTTACTCACATCTCAATTGAATTTAAAACGAACCCAAATCAATATACATAACCATTTAATCGCCTGCCGCTTACCTTGATTAACAATTGAACCACTGTGATTCCCACGAATCTTAGTCTCTAACGATTGATTAGGAGTTCCCTGAATCCTTCTTTAACTGCCATACACTTACTATCAGTTATCACTTAAGGCAGAAGAAGAAATGGAATAATGATTCGTTTATAGTACTTACCGAAAGAGAGCAAGATAATCAAATATTAAAAGGATTCGACACTAGCACAGCCCTTCACCCTCAATTTAAAGCTGTCCAAAAATAGTTAAACAAACCCCACTTTAGTAATCTCAAAAGCCGAAACTTCAAGTGCCAAACTCACTTACCAAAAAGAAAGAGCAAAGTAAATCGACAAAGGGGGAAAAAATGGTTTCGGCAGTGATCAGAACTGTAAATTGGCAGCACAACACTTGAGGGAGAGAAAGAAGAGAATCGGTTTAGGGGAGAAGAGGTTTCAACAGAGGGAAAAGAAAAAAAATGAAAAAGAAAAGAAGGTATATTCGGCCACTAGAAGAACTACTTGAGAAAGGAAACAAGAATAGGCACTTAAGGGAGGTAATATTCGGCTAAAGAAGGTTGTCAAAATAGCAAAAATATGAGACAGAAGAATATGCTAAAATTCCTTACCACATTCGGCCTCTGAAACAAAAAGAGAAAAACACCAAAGGGAAAAACATAATGAGGCATACTACTCTTGGCCGAATTCTTGAGTGCCCAGAGTCCATATTCGGCACAATATTCCCTCTCCCCTCATCCCTTGATTTTCTCCTAAAATCCCTCCTCAAACCTCTCCATCTGATCACCTCCCCTCAACCACTCAATTCGAATTCCTCTCAACCACTTCAGTGTTTCAGTCAAACTCTATCACCTCCCACGGCACAGCAGCAAAATAAATACTCCCTTGCTTCTACCATGATTCGAACCTCAGTCCTCTGGCCTAGGTAACACGCCACTTACCCCCTAGACCAGAAGGCTTTTTATGTCTTGTTATACGCACAATAATTTAAAAGCCTACTAACTAGAGGCAAGAGTTTTATTCCCTAAAAAATTAAAATTTTGTACAAGCTCAGGTTTGAACCCAGGACTTCTCAGACACTCCCAAACACACCCAAATCACTTAACCACTGAAGCAAACAAGCAGATGTTCTAAAAACATGCAAAGATAAATACTTAGATTTTTTGGGCGTTACAACTCTACCCCCCTAAAAGAAAATTTCGGCCTCAAAATTTACCTGATCAAAACAGATCTAAGTCTTAAGCTCCACTAGCTTCTTCGGTGCCATTCTATAGGGAGCGATGCACACCGGAGCTGTACCCAGTAGGAGCTCAATCCCAAATTCCACTTCACAGTTTGGAGGTAGTCCAGGTAGTTCATCGGAAAAAAATCTGAAAAATCTTTGACTCTCCTGATGGCTTTAACAGATGAAACCTCAGAATCAAAAACATCGATGTAGGCTATATACGCCTAACAACCCTTACGAACAAACTTCTTGGCCTTCAGGGCAAAAATTACATTTGACAGATAATTATGACGCTCCCCTATTAGCACCACCTCATCACCCTCCACCGTTTTCAGTACCACCCGTTTAGTAGCACAGTCCAAATTCACTCGATGCTTAACCAGCCAATCCATGCCCAATATTAAGTTGAATTCTCCAAAAGGGAGTTCTATTAAATCCGCCAAAAAGATGGTTCCTTGTACCTCCAAAGGTACATCTATGAACAATTTGTTTATTTTAACTGACTGCCCTAAAGGACTCAACAAAGTAACCTCACTCACAGTGGTTTCAACCATTAAACCCAAAGTCTCAGACACCGAGTATGCTATATACGAATACGTAGACCCAACATCAATCAATGCAGTATAAGGTACATTATGGATAAAGAACGTACCAGTAATAACATCCGGTGGTGTCTCTCCGTCTCTCGGCGACGCAAAGATAAACCGTAGTTTGTGCCTCGCCTCAAAGATGACCCAAGACCTCGCGCGGTGCCCCACAACCACGGCCCATACCATTTCCCTCTTCGGCCTAACCACAGCCTCTCAGTGGCTGCTACTCACCTCTCGGCGGCTGAACAGTACCCCGACCTGTAACTTGCATCTATTCGGACCTCCGTGGACAATCTCTGATATGGTGCTCTAATGATCCGCATCTCAAACATGCCCCAATCCTTTTTCAGCACTCGTCCTGATGGCGTCTACCACATTCAACACATGGCTGCGGTTCAGCAGCTGCATTAGGGGCCCCAACTCTAACCGGTCGATCCACTCTGGCCTTTTTATTCGGCCTCTGAACGGAACTTGAGGGCTCCGAATCCCTCTTATTCCCACCCTTTTCTTTGTTCAGACGCTCAGTACGCTTCACCTCCTCGGCGATCTTCGCCTTATCAACCAGTGTGGCAAAATCTCGCTCCCTCTGTGGAGCTATTAAAACTCTCAGACTATATCTGAAGCCGTCCTCGAAATGAACACACCGCTCATAATCAGTTGCTACCATCCCACGTGCATTGTGGCTTAATCGCAAAAAATTAGCCTCATATTCAGCCACTGACTTATCCCCCTGAGTCAAATTCAGAAATTCCCTCCTCCGGGCATCCACATAACTAGCGCCCACATACTTCCCTTGGAAAGCAGTCTTGAAGAATTCCCATGTCAATCGATCAGCCTGAGTACCTCTCTTTAGCGTAAGCCACCACCGATAAACCGTCTCGCGCGGCAAGGACACGCGCACCTTTTAGTTTCTATTCAGGGGTGCAGTCGAGGTCATCCATGATCCTCTCTCTGGCCTCAATCTAATATTCAGTCACGTTAGGGGCAACTCCAGCAATACCCCTAAAAATATCAGCCCCATTAGACTGGAGTCATTCCGTGACCGACCCATGGCCCATAGCACCAGTATTAGGCCCAGCGACCCTCTCCAAAATTCGTAACATAGCTTGGGATAATACGACGTTCCCAGCCGCTCGATCGTGAGACCCAGTCTCAGTCACAGGTGAAGCTGGTGTCTCACTGGTTTCTAAATTAGACATGTGGCCCGATGACAAAAAACCAGCCCGAGCACCTCTACGGCCTCCGCCACGGCCTCTTGTACCCCTTCCACGAGTACCTCTGGTGCTCATTATCTATTTGCGTATTATCTGAATTAATAGTTTTATACAGATCAGTTTATAGTTTCAGTTATTTATTAGCAAAGTTTTATGCAAATCATCATCAGTAATTCAGAGTTCGTTTTCGTAGATCGCAGTCTTTCTACAGTCTTTAGTTCCCACTAATTAGAGTGTTTCAGTACTGTCTTCTACCTAGAGTATTCTCAGTATTTCCTATTTATAGCATTTCAGTTTAAAACAAATAACAGTTTCAGAAGACTTACAGGATTGGCGCCGGAGACTCGATGTACCACAAATGCAGTAAAATATTTCAAAATCGTTTGGAACAGTTCTTTTTGAAAATTCCAAGTTTTAGAAAAACCCAAAAACCAAAGCCGAGTTTTGCAACCTGGCTCTGATACCACTAAATGTAACACCCCCAAACCCGACGCAGACGTTATGGCCGAATCTGGCGATATTACATTGAAGTGTTTTTCGAAAACATCGTTTCTTTAGAAAAGTCATGCTTATTATTAAACCTCGTTTATGTATCTTAATAGAAATCTAGGGAATCTTGTTCTTTTAAAACTCAAGTTGTTTTTAGCAAAACATTGATCAAACAATTATCTTTTGAAAAAAAAAACCGCGTCCTACTACTTCTCAGATGTGAATTAAAATAAATAAAATCCCCCAAATTAAAAGTTAAAATTTAAAGAGGCCTTATTACAAAACAAACACCCAAATTAAAATTATTGGAAATAAAACTCAAATATAGAAACAGGTGCGGTTGTGTGGCCACCTCCGAATCCCTTGCAGCACCGATTCATCTAAGACTGGGGATTACCTGTACAGATAAACAGAGAGGTGAGTTTACGAAAACTCATTGTGTAACCCCATGCACATAAACAGCCAATCATGCCTTTAGACAAGTACGTTTGGGCCTAAGCCCAAGTCAATACGGCACTCAGTTCGATTGGGCCTTAGCCCATTCTGATGATCGCACCGGTGTGAGCCTTAGCCCATAACAAAGATGCTCGATGCAGTGTGGGCCTTAGCCCATAGCAGTATCAGTACCAGTGTGGGCCTTAGCCCATAACAGTATCAGTGTGGGCCTTAGCCCATAACTATATTAGTAACAGTTTAAGCATGCAATCAGAAATCCTACCCATCCAGTCTCTACACTCCACTCCGTCCATTTAACACTCCATGTGGGGATAAAATCACCCACCCATCCCTACACTCTAAAAATTAGCACCTGCCATTTACACTAAATAGTATTTACAAAGAAAGCTACGAAGACAAAGACACTTCCTCCAATCATAATAATCCCACCACATGCAACATATCACACATGAATGCAACATACATATATATATCATGACATGCTCATATACGGTCATACATAACATAGGGGCATAACAATCATTTTACCAAAAGGGCATAACAGTCATTTTATCAGTTTGGGGTCTAGGTGTACTTACCGACCCATCAGTAGGTCCACAGTCGTCTCGGCTGACTCGTACAACCTTAACAGTCAAACAATCCAAATGGGCCCAAGGCCCATAATGCGGGCCCACACGCTCGTGTGGTCCACTTAGCCCAAAAATGGATGCGGCTATATAATTTACACAGCCTGGCCCAATATTCTCCACACATTTGTGCGGTTTACCCGTGTGAGGCCCACGAGCCCGTTGGGCCCACACAGCTCATTTTAGCCCAACATGGCCCAAAACGGCCTAAGACCACGAAATTGCTCACGATGGCCTCGGTAGTCTAACGCTCACGTTTTATGCGTTCAGTTTGCCGACTTATGACTTGGGCAGTGTGTACACTTTTCGGTATTTTACCAATACCATTTATGAGAGTACTGTTACACACCTGGATCTGAAAAGATGCGTAGACAGTCCTCGATCACTCCAGAACCTACGTTCACCCATAACATTCGGTTACTCACATCTCAATTGAATTTAAAATGAACCCAAATCAATATACATAACCACTTAATCGCCTGTCGCTTACCGTGATTAACAATCGAACCACTGTGATTCCCACAAATCTTAGTCTCTAACGATTGATTAGGAGTTCCCTGAATCCTTCCTTAACTGCCATACACTTGCTATCAGTTATCACTTAAGGCAGAAGAAGAAAGGGAATAATGATCCGTTTATAGTACTTACCGAAAGAGAGCAAGAGAACCGAATAGTGAAAGGATTCGGCACTAGCACAGCCCTTCACCCTCAATTTAAAGCTGTCCAAAAATAGTTAAATAATCCCCACTTTAGTAATCTCAAAAGCCGAAACTTCAAGTGCCAAACTCACTTACCGAAAAGAAAGGAGCAAAGTCAATCGGCAAAAGGGGAAAGAATGGTTTCGGTAGTGATCAGAACTGGAAATCGACAGCACAACACTTGAGGGAGAGAAAGAAGAGAATCGTTTAGGGAGAAGAGGTTTCGGCAGAGGGAAAAGGAAAAAAATGAAAAAGAAAAGAAGGTATATTCGACCACTAGAAGAACTACTTGAGAAAGGAAACAAGAATAGGCACTTGAGGGAGGCAATATTCAACCAAAGAAGGTTGTCAAAATAGCAAAAATGTGAGACAGAAGAATATGCCAAAATTCCTTACCACATTCAGCCTCTAAAGCAAAAAGAGAAAAACACCAAAGGGAAAAACAAAATAAGGCATACTACTCTTGGCCGAATTCTTGAGTGCCCAGAGTCCACATTCGGCACAACATTCCCTCTCCCCTCATCCCTTGATTTTCTCCTAAAATCCCTCCTCAAACCTCTCCATCTGATCACCTCCCCTCAACCACTCAATTCGAATTCCTCTCAACCACTTCAGTGTTTCAGTCAAACTCTATCACCTCCCACGACACAGCAGCAAAATAAATACTCCCTTGCCTCTACCATGATTCGAACCTCAGTCCTCTGGCCTAGGTAACACGCCACTTACCCCCTAGACCAGCAGGCTTTTTATGTCTTGTTATACACACAATAATTTAAAAGCCTACTAACTAGAGGCAAGGGTTTTATTCCCTAAAAAATCAAAATTTTGCACAAGCCCAGGTTTGAACCCAGGACTTCTCAGAAACTCCCAAACACACCCAAATCACTTAACCACTGAAGCAAACAAGCAAATGTGCTAAAAACATGCAAAGATAAATACTTAGATTTTTGGGGCGTTACACCAACTCACCAAAAAGTTACTGCCCCAAGAGAAAAGTTCCCATTCAAGAGGAAACCAACCACTGTTAGATGGATGCCTCTTATTCAAGAGTCATCTATGACAAACCAATGATGACATTGTGAACAGACCTTATTTTGTTAACTTTTTGAAATTGTGTAAATTTCCCTGCTACTGATTTATTACCTTAAGCAGATTAATTTTTGTAAATTTGCCTATAATTGCTACTGTTGATAAACTTAGGCATATAGTTACTGATTTTTTTTTGTAAATTTGCCTACAATTCACATCTGTTCAATTGTGTTGAATTGTAGGAAAATTTGGCAATAATTTGCCCTTCCTTCCTTTTGTAAACAATTTGACGTTTTGGTCTTAATATATGAGCATTGATCCATGCAATTTATTTTATCTCTTCTAACATATAAGTATTGAGAAAATAAATGTGTGAGAATTGAGAAATACAAATGCTTTTTTTTATCTGTGTTATCTTTTCTGATATATGAGTATTGAGAAATACAAATGAAATGAAGATTAAACATTCTTTCAAGTCTGTCAACTTTGAAATGAAATCAAATATTACAAAACAACTTTCTAACTGTTGTAAGCAACAACAATATTACAAAACACTTTGTAAGCAACAACCACATATTATATCCCATTTCAAGTCTTTCAAGTTTGTAAGCAACAACATGAGCTGGTTAGCCATGTATAACAACATAAGCAACAATATACCAGCAACAATATTACAAAACATAAGCTGGTTTTTAGTGCTAACAACAATAACATAAGTTGATTTAGAGTTTAAAAAACAACAACACGGTTACAAATACAAGCACCAAAAACCATGTTTTTCTCTCCCTCCTCATTGCATCCTCCAATGTCCTCACTTTTTTCAGAAGACCCAACAACACAATTCGTGAACGGGGCATTAATGGTAGATCAAACCAGGTGAAAAATCGATATGGTTTTCGAAATCCACTGCCAAATTTCTTACACTAAAAAAACCTCCTACCTGGGTTGTCATTGGACCAAGATGTGTTTAATTTGGCTGGGTTTCCACATAGCACATCGGAATCACTTCAGGCATCTCCATTTTTCCTCTTCTCTTCCTTATTCTTCTCCTCTTCTTCTCCTTCTTCTTTTTCTCTAACCCTAAATTGGTGCTGGTAAGGCTATTAAATTGAGAGTAACCGGCCAGTTGGAGGGTCTTTTGACACCAAGGACGCCGTTATCTTCCATGTCACTTTACCGTGACGTCTATGACGGAAAACATCAAAAAGGACTGTTTTGTCACTTTTTGAAAGTTGAGTGACTGAAATGAAACCTAGGTGACTATTTTGTCAGCTACCCCAAAGTTGAGTGACTGTTGGTGTATTTTACCCAAAATAGAACTATATTACATTTACTTGGCTCTTTTAAATAGCAAATCATTATCATTTTACTGTATACAATATGATTTAAGTTTAATTTACTCACCAAACATTCAGCTCACTCTTATATATCATCTAGATCACTCGTAGAGAACAAATAAGTACTCTCTAAATTCTCATTTAGTAACAAAAAAAAAAAGCAAAAAGAAGCTCTTTAACGAGTGTAAACAAAGGCAGATACAAGAGGGTAAAGTACAATTCTAGTCCCTTATAGATAATTAGATTATAAATTGATATAAGGGTAAATTATACTCTGGTCCCCAAAAATGAAAAATATTCTATTTAGTCGTTTCAAAAATGATAAAATCTATATTTGACAGCTCAAAAATTTATAATTCAGTTTTGCTTCCTAAAATTTTTTCTGAATTCACCCCTGTAAATATATACTACAAAAACAAACTCCCTATATCCAAAATATGTCAAAAATTGCACAACCATCTAAGTAAGTTACAAAATTTTATCGTCTAAAAATTTCTTAATAAAAATATTTACTTAATATCAAATTTTATGAGTGATTATATAAATTTATGAGATTTAATATGATTTAAGAAGTTTAGAGCTGAAAAGGAGAGAGCTTTTGTGAAGGAATGAACCAACTCCATCAATCACTTAATTTAATAATTGAACTAATAATTCCCTTAAAAGATGCTTTGCAATACCCATCACTTGCTTTTCGTGCAAAAGTAAAAGACAGAATTGGAAATTGTTACCGGCCTCTTATTAAATGGGAAAATTGCTTTTTAGCCCTTTCCTAAAATTAATTCTTCAATTGCAGTCCTTTTAGCCTCTATGTCAAATGGATAATTTGCATTTTTGACTGCTCTCAAAAGTTAATAATTCAATTGGAGTTGGTTTCAACCGTTAGTTTTTTTTTTTTAAACATTAATCTCATTATAAGTTTTTATCAATCAGGGCCGAAATTAGGGGGCTAACACCCTAAAATGGAAATTTTTTTATTTAGGCCCTTTAAAATTTTTAAAATTTTAAAGTAGTAAAGGTAAAATTGTACTTTGCCCCCCTAAAATATAAAAATTTGATTCAATCCTTTAAAAATTATAAAAATATAGGCTATTAAAATGGTGAAATTACATTCTTGCTATCGTAAAAATTACAACTTAATTTTGGCCCCCTTAAATTTTTTTTCTAGTTTCACCCCTATTATCAATCATATCTGCTCTTTTTGATAGAATGCCTAAAATTACCATAGCTCCTCCCCAACCCTTAAATAGGAGGATAATGTGCTTCAGCGCACTCAAACCCACGTTCTCCGACACTGGCAACAATACCAATGCCAATCGAGCTAAAACTCAATCAGCGTTTCAACTCTTAGTTAAATGAACAAAAAAAAAAACGCATTTCTTGCTGTTTTAAAAATAAAAAATTTAATTTAAGCTCTTTTAACATTAAAATTTTCACTTTGACCCTTTAAAATTTTATAATTGTATCTTTGCCATTAATATTTATACTCAAGAATAGAACGAAACTCAAACATGAAGAAAACGATAGATCTAATTACTTTTACAACATAACTAGTTATAAATAATTTAAAATTTAAGCTCTGATTTCTTGACTTTTTAAATAATATAATATTTTTATATACCAATATTGTAAATTAGGTCAAATTTTGTTATTAGTCCTAGTATTATGGAGTTACAGATAAAATCCATATACTTTAATTTGGTCAATTTTAGCTATTATACTTTTTGAATTTTGGAATTTCAATCCCAACTCAAACGATGGCAGTGAGATTCATTAGGTCAAATTCTACTATAAGTTTTGTATTATCCGTAAGTTGTGGTTTAGTTCATGTTTTTCAATTTGATCATTTTTTGTCTTTATACTTTTCAAAATTTGAAAGTTCAGTTTTAACTCAAATGGAAGCCATTAAATTCATGAACTAAAATAGCGTTACTTTTTTTTAGTATTATATTGAAATAAAAAACTAATATGACATTACGGGCTAGTTTGGCAATGCTTTTGAAAAGTGCTTTTAAAAAGTGCTGTGAAAAATTGCTTTTGAAAAGTTTGGTTTAAAATTTGAGTGTTTAGCATTGCTGTCAAAAAGTGTTTTTGAGAAATAAAATATTCATTTTAGACATGTTATTATCAAGTAACCAAATATGCATTTAAATAAAATTTAAATTAGTTAATATTATTATATTTTAGTAAGAATATAAAAAATTACTATAACTTATTAATATTTTAATATATGAAATATAAATTTTAAATATTTTTAAGTAATAAATATTAATTACTTATAAAATTTAATTAGAATATATAAACTACATTTTAAATATTTAAATATAACCATTAAATATTTGTAATTAGTATTTAAAAAAATATTTTTTTTTATTTTTAATTAATGATTTTAACACAATTGTAATTAAGCACTAAGAAAAAAAGAGAGAAAGTACTGTGTTATTGAAGGGGTGAAAAAATAATTAAGTACTAAAAGTGCTTTTGGGAGAAGAAAAGTTAAAAATTTTAGCTTCTCCTTTTCAGAAGTGAAAGCTAAAAATTCCAGCAAAAAACAGTTTGTTCTACACAGCTTTTCTTCCAAAAGTGCTTTTGGAGCCAGAAGTGCTTTTTTTAAGCACAGAAGAACAGGACCTACATATGTATAATATATTTACCGCATAAGATTTTGAAAATAATAGAAATTAACGACTCTAAGTTGAGTCATGACCAAGGACGAATTCAAAAGTGACTTCCCCCTAATAAAATTTCTTTCCAAGTCCTTTAAAAAAATATAAATTAATATAATAATAAAATTGTATTTTTAATTCTCTAAAAATTTATAATTTAAGTCCAACCTCCAAAACTTGTTTCTAGTCACCACCTAAAAATAACTAATTTTAAATAAATAAACTAAATCGGTAATAGCAGAAACTACTAACATATATATCATGTGTTTTCAAAATATAGTACAGCAGCCATGCAGAACTTTTCAATAAACTAAATGCTTGTTTTCAAAAAGGCAACATGGTAGCCTTCCACATTGTTGCTTCAGGCTTGGGTTATTGAAAAGTCATTTTCTTAAATTTATTTGAAAGAAACGATTGAAGAGATTAGCTTATTAAACTGAAAATCGATGCAAAAGTTGTTACCAGTCAACCATGAAATCGATTAATCAAGGCTTAGAAATAAAATCAAAACCCAACCTTAAAGAAACACGATACTAAAAATGAATCATCTTTGTATCATAGTCAAACTAAAAATCTTATAAATTTTGTAAAAAATTCAAGATTTTTTTTATGTATTTATAATCTTTTTATAATTTTATATACTTTATATAATTTTCAATTTTTTAAAAAGAATTTATATATTTTTTAATATAAAATCAGAATCAAAATATAAAAATTTAAAACTAAAATTGTTATTATACCAATTTAGATTATAAATAACATGTTTATGTATACATGTTTATTAGTGTTATTATTTTATTAGTCGGTCGGGTCATGCAAAACATCAATCACCAATTACCAAAACAAAAATTTATTCATAGTTAAAATAACAATATCTCCTATACATTATTGAAAATTAAAACAGGTGAGCTCCATTAACAATGAAACAAAATAATGTATAGAGAGAGGTATCTTTTCTAGTTCCAGTATCCCTTTCAGAATTTTGGGTTAATGATTAAAAACCTGTCATTGAAAAACTACTAAGGGCGAAGGCAAATTTCAGGCCAAAAGAAAAGAATTTTAAGTATTTTCAAGATTTAGGGAAGTTGGTAGGCTGTCATCTCACCATGATGATATCAAATCAGTGCCTTGGTGACTGATGGAAAAGTAACAGTTGCATTTCGTCAATACCTGCATGACTACTCTTAAACCATAACGATGACCAATTAACTGATATTGCTTAATTAAATTTCATGATATCTATATTCCTATAAATAGTATTTATGAAATAATGTAGTGCTTGGATTGATTTCTCTAATGCTCAACAGGGTCTGAGGGTTTACTGGCCTCAGTCGGCGCAGGGTTTGATTTCCTTCTTCTTTTGGTGCTTTTTATTTAGGCTTGAAGGGACTGTGCAAATTAAGCAAAGGAAAACAAAATTTTTAGACATTTATGGGAGAGCTTGGAGATAAGGTGATCGGTTGATGGGGAATGGAAGTGGAGCATGCTGCGAGGTTGATGATGATGATGATGAATGTGTATGAGTATTTAGTTTTTCTAAAAACTGAAACAGGTATTTGGGGTTAGTAGAGAGGTTTTAGAAAAACCATATTTTATAATTTTTTAAATTTTAAAGATTTTTATGTATTTTTCAACATATTTATGTATTTTTTTTTGTTTTTTAATATTTTTTAGAGTTAAGATTAAATTATTAAAATTTGTAAATATTGGAGAACTTAATGACAGAGTAATAAAACGGATCAAAATTTGAAAATATTGGTGATCAAATAAAATTATTTAATAGTTTAGTGATCAAAATAGAATTACTCTCATAATTGGATGATTATTTATGTAGTTTACCCTATATTTTAATTTGATATAATCTAATATCACTATTTTTATAATATTATGAGTTAGTTCAAATATAGGGTGAAGCTAAAAATTATTTTTTGGGGGTAAAATTAAATTATATATTTTCATGAGAATTAAAATGTAATTTCGTCATTGTATTAATTAATATATTTATAATTTTTAAATGATTAAATTAAGCTTTTATCATTTTGGAAGGCCAAAGTATAATTTAATCATTTACTAACTTATAATTTCATAAAAAATGAAGAGAAAATGTTATTTTCCCATTTTAGAGGGACTTGGCTCTTGCCAAGGCCTTTTGGTGTCGCCTCCAATTCAAGTAGTTAACATCACTAACTATTTTTGTTAGAAAATTAACCTTAATTTTTTCTTTAAAAAAAACTCTTTCCAACTCATCATATTGATAACATGTATTTTTTTTTATGTTGGAATTGATGTTTTTAAGAAAAATCCATGTTAACATTTTAATCGTTATAGATAATATTATTAACTATTTGAAATGAATTGATAATATTATAAAATTAAAAAAAACAAATTATGTCAAATTAAAGTATAAAAATCAAATTCTCAATTTGAACATAATAAAATGACCAAAACCAAAATTTAATTATATACATTTCATTCTTACAATTTAAACAACTAATAAAATTGAAATTCAAAATTTTAAATTCATGTTTCCTAACTAAATATTAAAATAAGTTCATTCGGGGTCTACAAGAATGATAAATCTCCAAGCTAGTATTTAATTATGTTCAATCAATTTCTTTCAAAATATTGTCTATTCTCTACTAACTACCTTGATGAATGTACATGCGCACATTTTTGCTATGTGCATTTTTTGTCTTCAAATTAGGTGGAATGCTTACCCAAGGCTACTAAACTACAAAATAAAAAAAAATAAAAAAAATCATGCAATTGTTATACTTAGACTAAGTTAAGTCACTTTTGTATTTGTTGATACTGTGATACAATAAGGAAGAGAGAATGAGAAGAGAGTGGTGGATGTCACGGAGGTTGGTTCACCCAATCGGGACGAAGAGTCGGAGGTAGTAAAGAGTGATGGTGAGGAAACTGCCAAGGCTGTGATCTGGAGGTGGGATGACAGTTGGCTTGGTATATCTAGAGAGTTGATTCTTTCTTCATTGTTCCTAAAGGTATTTATAGGCGAGGGTTCCATGTAAGATGATATTAACATGTTGGACTTGCCATTTCGCTATCATTACGAAACACGTGCGGCGAATGTCTTCGATGGGATGAGGATGTCTGTTGTAGGATAGATCCTATCATTCAATTTGACTTGATGGTATAAAGTAGTTGAGCCCACGTAGTGTTTGGTAACCAATGACTCCATGTTCCCAACGAAAGCCTGAAGACCCGGGTATCAGATGGCTTACATTTTTCCGGATGGTCTCTTTAGAAGGGAGGACTTGTGGGCGACTTCTCGATTTTTTGTCAACTGGCTTACTATTTGAGTGTCCTTTTGGCTTTCCATGTGTCCTTACATAGATGGTGGTATAACAATGTTCCCCCAATTCAAGTTGAGAGGGGAGTTACAAAGTTGCTTTCTTCGAGACATATTGTCCTTCTGGTCCTTTTTCTTTAACAACTTGCTCCGAATGGTGGTCATGCTTAATAGTGAAACATTGTAACAAAACTTTTAAGATTCTACCATAAATGCACTCTAAGGACTGTGTTCTTAAGGAGTCGTGATAATGATGAATAATAGCCTTTTGGAACAAGTAGTGAGTTGCCATTGAATGTTGCTTGTTTTTCGAAACAATAAGTTTTGAGAGATAGGTCTATATATTCTTTAGGTTTTCTTCTTTGGGGTTACTTTATCTTATTTGGTTTTCAAATTTCTACAACCGTTCTTATCTTTTCTCTGGCCTTAGTGGATTTTTGCAATGATTTCTGCATTCTAGGAGTTTCTTTGCTTTTATTCTTCTTGTAGCTCTTCTTTTTTTATATTGTTAGGGTTGTTTTTTGTTGTTTTTCTAAAAAAAATGGTCAGAGGAGATGGACGGTCTGGGAAGACTTAGAGTAGAGGTGATGGTTGTATTGATCGTGATTCGTCGAGAGAGGTGGTGAAGGATCGAAAAACTACCAAGAAAAAGTCTGGAAGGGTTATTGCCATGAAGTCCAAATGGGGGAGCGATTAGCCTTAGCTACCCATGCTGTAACAACCCGTCGGAAGATGAAGAATCTGTTGATATGTCATGGGCTACTTGTAAAATATCATAAGTATGAATTAAATATCTAAGAAGGGTCGCATAATCTGATTGATGTATTTGGCCCTGATTCTAATGGCGGGAAGCCTAGGTTCTTCCTTCCGTTGTTTCTTCTTGAAGAAGATTTTACTCTTCCCCTTTTGGATTTCATTCGGGACGTTCTTTATGACTTCAACATGGCACTAGGGCAATTGACAAATCTCTCTTAATGGTTATTGGTTGGTTTTTTTTACCATGTTTCACAAGAAAGGCGTATACCTTTTCGTCTGGATGTTCCGGTATATGTATTTCCTGCGGGAATTAAATAAGGAAAAGCTTCTTAGGTTGTTTGAGTTCGCCCCTTAGGAAACTTCTCCCCGAGTGAGGGACCTGTTTTACAGGGAGGAGGTGACAATGAATGTTGATTACATTAAGTGTATCATTGTATAATTGAAGTTTGGTAAGAGATTTGGCTTTTCCACCGAATGGACGCGCCTCTCTACTGGGAAATTCTATTATCGTCCGTGTTTACAAGATATTTCTAGGGCTTCCACTAGCTCAAGATGATAAACCAAAAGGGGATATTGGTGCTCCCTCTCGACATTACTTTAAGAAGTGTCTTTAAGTATGGTCTAGGGGAGAGAGGTGTTAGCGGGTACACTACTCAAGACATAGTGAATGAATTTCAAAATGATGGGACTATGCCCTTGGCAACATACGCTTTCCCTTTACATGTCAAATCTGGGATAGCTAAATGCCTTCGGGGCTGACTTAAGAGCCTAGCTATATTACCAAGTTTTGCCATCTACATGATCATATATGGGAGGTGCCACTAGATGCTAGTCAAATTATCCCTAATATTCATGACGATCTTCAGTTGGATGCTTCATAACCTCTTAATTTTGATGACAATGAGTTTGGTAATGGTTTCTCATATAATTGTTTTTGTCGTTATTGCATGCATTTTTTATAAGGGGTAGTGGAAGAAGATCGTATTCAAGTTGTTCAACTCGAGAAATAAAGATTTGGATCTGACTTGAAAAGAAGAAACCAAATGGATTTAGGAAAACAAAGAAAACAAAAAAAGAAAATTTAAGAACAAAGAATAAATATTCAAAACAATAAATAAATAAACGATAGATTAAAAAGTGGAAGATGGGTCGAATAAACTGACATATATGATGGATAGATGGATAAGTATCCAACTGAACCATTTGAGATATAAACCCCAACTAATTCAATTAACGAATCTAATCAAACCTCCAAGAAATAATACTTGACAAATTGAAGAATGAAGAATGAATTCTCACTACCCCTTAAAGAAAATTGAGAAGAAAATTGTTTCTAAAAATCACAAGAAAGCAATCTTTCACAAAAAAGATAACTTCTAGAGTTGAAAATTTTATTAATGAAAAACAAATGTCTTCCTCATAAACAATTAAGAGACTTTTATATAGGCTAGCTAATTACATCCAAATAAAAGTCTCAAGTATAATGAAACTCTAATTAATTAACAAGTAGTTTTAAACTAAACTTTCTTGTTTGACTAAGAAACATAAAACTCCTAAACAACTTAAAATACTTAAAAAAATCCAAAACTAGAAATAAATAAATAATAAAATAATAAAACCTAATAAATACAACATTGGACTCATAAACAATAAAAATTAAACCTATAATCGAACCCAATATGATTTAAACTCAAATTAAAGCCCGAAACTCATAATTTCTCGTAATAATTCCGTCCAAAAATTATGTTTGCACAGTCTTCACTAAAATAGTCATAAATTGAGTTTCCAAACTTGAAATCGAGCAATTCAAAGTGCGTTTTGAAGCTAAGAGATAGATATTTGAACATTATGAAGACATTTCAACCCAAAAATATCTGGATTGGTTCTTGGTAGTTGATAGCCTTAAAATCTCCTGAGAGGCGATCATCAAAAGAGATTGGCTTGGTGGGTAGCTGGTGTAGAAGAATCAACACGAACCTTCTCAACCTCATCTCCTTTAGAAAACTTGGGCGCCATTTCATAGAGATGAAAGAGTTTGCTCACAGTATTCTCAATGATGATATATATTAGATGTTGATGGGTGGTTTCGGCAATGAAGGCTTGAATGGCCCATTTATTTTTTACTCCTTTTATGATCATGGTGGTTACATTGAAACATCATACATAATTACAAAGAGACTCATTTTCTTAGAAGATGGTCATCAAATAAGCTGGAGACTATTGGAGTGTTTTTTTTGGCCAAAAAGTGACTCATGAAATTCCAAACCAATTGCTCGAAAAAATGGATGGATCTTCGGGGCAACGATAGGTATCACTATCGAGCTGTTTATGAGAGGGTCATGAAGGAGGCTTTGCACTTGATTTCATCGGATGCACCCAGAATGTTCACGTGATTGCTATACTAGGCCAGATGGTCTTTCGATTATCCCAATTTGTTCTACACAAACTTTAGAAATTTGAAGGATGCTTATGGTTGTTGAAGGGTTCTTGGGCAATGACTCGTAGGAGTAATTCTAGATAGATTAATCTGTTTTCATCCCTTTCACTTCCTGTATCAGTTCTGCTTTGAATTTCTAAGTTGTTCTTCTATAGATATGATATTGTTGCCTTAGAAATGTTGAGATGTGGCCAAGAGGTCAGCATTACTTCTGTAGAGGTTGCCCAAATTGTTACATTCATGCTCTCCATGGAGTGTAGATTGGGCGCCATTTTCTTAAAATGCTAGGTTTTCTCACTTAAGGGCCTTTTGTGCAGCTCTCAACTCTATAATAACCTACACATTTTGGGAATTCCTTTGATCAAAGACGCGTTGTTGCTCTTATTGTTCCTTTAAGCGGTGCTCTTGTTGGGAAAATTGCTATTCCAAACGTCGTAGTTTTTCTCGAGTTTCTAAATCATGAGGCTGAAGTCCTGAAGCCTGCTAATAAGAACTCAGATCTAGTGGGATAGAAGTCACAGTTGGCGAATATGGTGTGGTGACGAGGCAAGCTATAGCTTCTTGCAAGTAATGAGTTATTTGGTCAAAAGGTTTAGGAGAGGACACGCTAGGTTGTGGTTGATGCTCTGCTGTAACTGGTGGAACCAACGTAGTTGATGGAGTGATTCATGTTGGTGCAATAAGGGTGATAGGGTTGGAAACCAATGAATCATTTAAGATCCTCACTAGCTCTTCTAGTGTGGGAAGGAGGACATGCAACAATTACAAAAGTGTTCCTATAAGGACAGAAGAAGAAGGAATCTAGATAAAGTTCAAACTAGTGGAAGTTCTTGAAATAGATAGGATGAAGGTGTTGAGTAAAGCGGAGGAGTTGATTTGGTTGGCTGGGTCATTGGTCTGGCTGGTTGGGTCAATGAAGGTGCCACACTAGGATTGTGAAGCCATGAGGTCCACGCCCGTCGCACCAATTGTTGATACCGTGATACAATAAGGAAGAGAGAATAGTGAGAGAGTGGTAGATATCATGGAGGCTAGTTCACCTAGTTGAGGTGGAGAGCCGAAGGTAGTAAAGAATGATGGTGAGGAAAGTGCTAAGGCTGTAAGCTGGAGGTGGGATGACAAAATGTTGGCTTGGTATGTCTAGAGAGTTTATCATTTCTTTATCGTTCCTAGAGGTATTTATTGGTGAGGGTCCCATGTGAGATGATGTTAACGTGTTGGACTTGCCACCTAACTATCATTACGGAACGTGTGGGGTGAATATCTTCGATGGGATGTGGATGTCTGTAAAGGGGTAGGTCTTGTCATTCACTTTGACTTGATGGTATAGAGCAGTTGAGCTCATCTGTTGTTTGGTGACCAACGACTTCATGTTCGCAATAGAAGCTTAAGGAGTCGGATATCAGATGGCTTTCATTTGTCCAGATAGTCTCTCTATAAGGGAGGACTTGTGTGCGACTTCTTGGTTTGTAACCAATTGGCTTACCGTTCGGTTGTCCTTTTGGCTTGCCACGTGTTCTTACATGGATGGTGGTATAAGAATATTAATGGATGTATTATTTTTGTACTGATATTAGTATTGGTATGTTTCGGTGTAATGTTTGGGGTTTATCAATGTTTTTATATATTTTTGGGAGGGATCCACTTACACTGGTGTAAAATTAGTTATAAAACTAGAGTAGTTTTATACACTTTAATAACTTTTTGTTTGATTAATATTTTAATAATCCAACCATCATATATCATATTCCATTTATATAGATAATGCATATCAAGTTTGGACTAAATTGAAATTTTCTAACTATTTGTTTTATACAAGTTGGTAGTGGTCGAAACACACTAGAATGACCGAAATGCATTGAAAATCTGACCATAATAGAATTTAAACTACTTGTCACTAGTTTAGGATTGGAACAACACGTACTGACTATCATAACATCGATGGACCCAAAGGGCTTCGTAGTGTCCTTCATTGAAAAAAATGAATAAATTACTTATTCACCCCTCTTATAATTTATAATTCAATTTAAGTCTTTATTTTTTTTTTAACTTTGACATCAACAATATAAAATTTCATAAAATAAATTTTTTAATTTCGCCTCAACTTAATTTAGCATATAAATTATTAAATCTATGCCTCTTATATATCAAAACCAATTAAGCTCCATAAATAGGTATCAAAGTTGTTAGAATGGTATGTCAAATTATATATCAACCATTTGTAAATTATATGAATGTTCATGCTGATTTGATATTTATGGGGTCTCTTGCGAAGACAAATTGCCTAATCTCATTCCTTAACAGATCATATCATTGGAACATATGACAAATTTTAGTATGATGAAACTTGACTTCTCCATAAAATTAGTACAATGAGTTGTTCACACCCGACAATAGTGATATCATTTGTCTTTCATACATAATTCAATAAAATTGACAACATGTTTGTTCATTACCACTTAATTTTTCCTATGCATGTAGAGGTGTTCATGAGTTGAGTTCAGGCCGGGTCTAATAATGATATTAATATATTTTATGTTTACTTAAGCCTGACCCTAACTCGAAATATGGACTTAAAATTTTACCTAAACTTGCCCATATTGATAAAAGACTAACCCAAGCTCGTTTTAGGCTTGCCCATATTATTTTTTAAAATTTTAAAAAAAATATATTTATATTATATTATTTTAATATTTAATAATTTTATATATTTTTATTTATTGAAAATTTTTATATAGTTATCTTAACATTATTTTAATGTTTACATTAGAGTAGTATTACATATTTAGTATAGGTTTTTTTTTTAATGTGTTCTACATTACATAATATATAAATATAATATAATATAATATAAATTATTATAAACTTAAAAAGGGTCGGGCCGAGCAGGCTCGGGCCTTGAACATTTAAGCTTGAGCCCGACCCATATTTTAAAAGGGCTTAATTTTTTTGCCCAAACCCATTTTTCGGAGCTAACATTTTTACCCAAATCCTCCCAAATTTCGGGCGGACCTTCAGGCTTGGACGGATAGCCCGACCAATGAACAGGTCTATGCATGAGATCATCCCAATCTAGGCTTATTAATGAAAAAAAAAAGTTAATCATGCTTCCTTCTATACACTTTTCGAATATTTGACATTATAAAATATGTATTTTTTTTAGAATTTAGCTCTTATACTTATTTGATTTGAAAATTAAAATCTAATTGATAATAAAATTAAAATATTTCTATTAAATATGAATATTTGGCACTTTAATATTTGACGATGTTATTTGAAAATTAAAGTCCAATTTGATAACACATATTTATATTTAATAGAATTCAGTTAACAATGTTATCAATTGGAATTTAGTTTCTAAATCAAACAAGTGGAGGGACTATATTACTAAAATTAAAAATAGAAGGACTAAAATTTAGAAGATCAAAGAATATAGGGACTAAGAGCAAAATTAAAGCACAAAAAAATCAATATTTATGCACTTGGTTATATATATTTACACAATTCCAAAATTACCCATAAACCCTCAAACCTCTACATCGAAAGATAATACACACTAAGTTCGAATTAGTGGTACCCATGAATCGGGCTGCAACCTAAAGCCTAACTTAGCCTACCCAAATAAACCATTTCACTATTTTCAAAAAATATATAAACATATATAGCTTTATGTTTATATATTTGTATAATTAAACTTAAATAATGTTTAATTATTATTTATTAAATTTGAGTTAGTCCAAGATAGAAATCTTTTGTCCAAATCTAAACCTACATAAGTTGAATTTATTAACCCACAAACAAATTTAGTTCAAATCTATAACCCTAAATTATTACAACAACAACAATATTAATTAAAAAAAATAAAAAAAATCTTATTCGATTATGATTTGATATTTCTCCAACAACCATAATACATAAAATCTACTAGTAAATATAAATACTAAACAATATATGATATACAAGTGGCACATGTTAAATATTTATAGATAAAATTGAAAGATAAAGATAAATATAAGGTACGAAAAAATAAAGATGGTTAGTAACTAAAGTATAAAGTGGTTGGACCGTCATTTTATCAACCAAAAATAATGATTGGAGGTAAGGAATTTAGAGCATAATTAAAATGATTAGAATGGTGACCTTTAAAAGTTCTAAACTAAATGCCCCAATTACGTGCCACTATTTGTGACATCTGCTCATAATAAAGTTAAAAAAAATCTCAATTTTCAATGGTAAATACCTGTTTTTTTTAATGAAATTTTAATTTCAATGTTGTGTAAAAAGTTTGATTCAACTTCTTAACATCTAAAAGAGTGACCAAAAGTAAGTGGCAATGTTCATCATATTCATTGACCATTAAAAAGTACAGTTCACATCATACAAGAAAAATGTCTAGAAGAGATATTGACATAACTATTTATTACAAAAATAGCTTAGCTACAACGATACATTAGCCTTTCACATTTATACTTGCTATGATCTAAAGATGAAAGTGAAGACATTGTAATTATGAAGAGGAAGTAAATGGAATTTGAGATTAAAGCAGCGGTTCAGAATTTTTATTATATTTTAAATATTAAGTTTAAATTTCGTAAATATTGCTATGATTTTAGATTTTTTACATTGTTCAAATTTTGCTGCATAGCCCATCGTTTTTGGGGTGGTTTAGGGGTTGAAAGGGTGAAACTCTTTGTTGATCTATGTATGTTATTCATCTTTAATTGGGTTATTAACTCAATAATGAATTTATCAAAAGTGTCTCACTTTTTTTTTGTATAAAATCTAAAAAAATTACTTATTGGGGTTTGAATTTTACGGTTTCAATTGAAACCATTTTTTGTTATTATATATATTTTTTAATTTGTTACATATATTTTTCACTTGTGAATTTAACAAAATTTAGTATCTAAATAAATGATTAGGGCTTTTGAATTTAAGTATTGTATATAGAGAAAATAGTGTTAGTAAAACTTATAATTAGTACCATATTTGCTTTTAACTCCAAATTTAACCGAAAACCGAAGGTCTTTGAGATATAATAAAATGAAAGGAGGTGAATGGAAGGGTAGTTTAAGAGGTGGTTTTCTGAGGACATTTTAAGGTCGAAGGTCATAGTTTTGATGGAGGCGTGTCCCCTGCACTCTAGTTGCCCACAACGTCCATTTGGGCCCCTACTCCCTTCTGTCACCTACAATATAGAACCTCCACCCTATTCCCTAATACAATGTCGTTTCATATCTATCTAGGTAAGCTGGCTCTTCTCGAAGCGTAGTAAACCTAAAATACCCCCTTTACCAATCACCACACTTGCCCCCATAATAAACACGCATAAACTTTCATTGCATCTTTTGGTCAACATACACACATATATATAGACATATATGCAAAGTTCATTTGGTATATATCATCACTTATTATTTCTCTCTCAATCTTCCTCTACTTATATAGTTTCCATCTTTGTTAAAATGCCGGAAAACATGAACATATCTGTAAACGGACAATCCCAAGTCCCTCCCGGATTCCGATTTCATCCCACCGAAGAGGAGCTCTTACAATACTATCTCCGAAAGAAGGTTTCTTATGAGAAGATCGATTTAGATGTGATTCGAGAGGTTGATCTTAACAAGCTCGAGCCATGGGATATTCAAGGTACATATTTGTGTGTGTGTGTGCGTGTGCGTGTAGTACCATGATTTATGTTCCACTGTTATTTACAGAGAGGTGCAAGATTGGAACTACGCCGCAGAATGATTGGTATTTTTTTAGCCACAAAGACAAGAAGTACCCGACCGGGACTCGGACTAACCGTGCCACGGCGGCGGGTTTTTGGAAAGCCACCGGCCGTGACAAGGTCATATATAGCAACTGCCGGCGGATTGGAATGAGGAAGACGTTGGTGTTTTACAAAGGGAGAGCTCCTCATGGTCAAAAATCTTATTGGATCATGCATGAATATAGACTAGACGATAACATCGTTGAAACCAACGTAAGCCTTTTAAAGCTCAAATTTACGTTATAATATTAAAAAAAGAATGTTATAGGGTCCTAAAATATATTTTGATGCTATTTTTTGTTCGTTAAAATAATAATAAATAGTACATTTTTTTTAATGAAGGTGTCAAATGGTATGATGGAGGGGACACAAGAAGAAGGATGGGTGGTATGTCGTATTTTCAAGAAGAAAAATCATCATAAAACCCTAGAAAACCCTATTAGCACATCCTTGTCTGAAAAAACCAGGAACCTGCATATGTTCAACACATGTAATGAAGGAGCCTTGGAACATATACTTGAATACATGGGAAGGAGTTGTAAGGAAGACAATGAAGCAAATAATAACAACACGAGATTTGTCACGTCCATGGAGCTTGCTATCAACAACAATGGCTACTATGACTCCTTCACGAAGCTGCCAAGTCTAGACAGTCCAAACTCAGCCAGCAGTTACCAACCCATTATGACAGAAAACGAAGGCTCAATCATCAACTCGGTGAGTGGTGGTGATTTCAACTCGGTTTATAACAATGACTCAGGGCTAACCAACTGGGCAGCACTCGACCGACTCGTAGCTTCACATCTCAATGGACAAACGGAGACATCGAGACAACTGGCTTGTTTCAATGACCAACACATGGCCTACTGCAATAACACCAACAGCACTGATCATCAAGATCTTGAATTACCAGCCGTTCGATCAACATCACCATCATCATCATCATCATCATCATCAATAGACATCTGGACTAGTTTCACTACCAGATCATCATCTTTGTCATCATCCGTTATCGACCCACTATGCCACGTGGTTAATGCTAGTGTATAACAAAATCTATAATCATACCTTAGTACCTAAAGTCACAAAGTTATTATTATTAGAGTATTACATCACAGTTATGTTGATGAAATATATATAAATAAAAATTTTAAAAAAAAAAGGGAAATTTATTCTTAGATGGGATGCCATTGTCAATTACCATCATCTTTACTTTAATTAATCAATATGTCCACCATTTTTTTTCATAATTTTTCTCTCTTGTCTAGCAAGAAAACTCTAGGTGATTTGATAATTATCTCTTTTCTAACACCAAGAAAAAGAATCTCAATTAACCTTTCTTTTCTATCTCCTAGGTACAATGATCATCAAGGTGGCCATATATTCCTATTTATCCCTTCAACCACATGACTTGTCGGATTGTTTTAGGTGTTTGAAGACATTCTTAATGGACCATTTATTTTTGATTTGAAGGACAAAAAATTTAACCATTATTTTAACAGTTGTCAACATTGACTAGTGTATTAGAGTATGATTACTTGGTAGGTTAAACTTTTTTATTGTACAAATGGGTTGATCACATTTGTTGGGAGAAGGGAGAATGTTCTAATGATATTGATGAAAGTGTTAAAAATGTTGCCTCATTACTTGACCACCATTGGTTCTTGTTAGAAAAAAGGGACGTTAATGATTAATTTGCTAAAACGAGGGGGTCCCTTTTGTATTCATCCACTGAACCAATTATTCTTTCAAAATGTTTTGAGCATTTAAAAAAAATAAAATAAAATCCAATAAAGAGGCCAGCGGGATTCTAGGCCATGCCACCAACCATGGGATACGAAAAAAAAAAAACAACTTATTAAAAGGTTTACTTACCTACGTACTTCATATCCGACCCGACAACGTCCAATTTGTTCGTACAATGTCTCAAAAAAGCCTCTTCACTTTTTCTTTTTTCTTTTTTTTATTAAGCTTTCACTGTGTTTACAGTATGGTTCTAGGGCCAATCAATGAATAAATTATTATAAAGTTTTCAAAATAGAAAAAATCAATTCAATCAATTTACAATTTAATACAGTATAACAATAATTGTATTTTAAAATAATAATTGTTCGTTCTAAAATAACTTGCGTTAGACATTAATGATTATGGATAGATTTAAACAAAATTCAATATTTATATTTTGAACAGACGAGTTTGAAGAACTATGTATGATATTGATATTATATAAATCAGATATAAACACTTATAATATGTGTAGAGGCAAAACCCAAATTTGTATAACAAGATGGAATTAAAATTTCCCTCTCAAACATCTTGAAGAATATGAAGAAGACATGAGAAGTAGGAAATTAAAGAAAGTATTCCTTAATCATGGATTAAGCCTCGGGTTTCTCCAAATTGATTCCCCTAATTCTTATTATCTCAGACATTCTGTCAAACACAAATTTAACTTTTGCATAAAAAAAAAGGGATGTTGCACCTTTTTGCACTTAGCCATGGTGTCTAACTATTTTTGGATTAAAATAATTCGATGTTTAGCCATGGGTTGATACATGCATTTATTAGCTAAACGATGAAGTGACTGTTTAGAGAGTAATTGAATTAAAGATACTTACACACTATTCTAATTATAAATAATTATAAGTTTTTAAATAGAGTATAATTATATTGTAATTTTATAAAAAAAATATTAAGATATAAATTTTTTCTAAACAACAAAAATTAAAATCAAATCATCATATATATATATTATGTTAGTCCAAAAAAGTGTTGATAATATGATTACTAATAAAAATAACAAGAAAAATAAACATAATATGGAATTTTATCTAAGTATTCTAGTGTTCCATATTTGTTGGGTTATTCCCTCTTTAATATTTAACATAAGCTCCTTTTAATCAAATGTTGGTTTTTGATCGAGTTCATCATCATCATCTGAACCTATATCAAAGATTATCAAAAAATAAAAAATAAAAAAAATTTCTTCCATGTACTCTTCGAAGTATAAATTATCGTAAATCCACCTATGAATGAAGTATAAGTATGCAACATGCTAGTACAATCCAACCTTTTATTTATTTATTTATGATATACTAAGGTGATGTTGTTAATATGAGAAATATTTTTTTAGAACAACAAATGTCCTTTCAATCACATTTCAAAGCCTTGAATGTCTCAAATAAAGAGTTCACGAGTCGTCTCTGATGCTTGTGTCTAGCTCCATTCTCTCAAATGATATTATACCCCATGATATGGTGCAAGAAAACCTTTTGTATTTGCATAATTAACATCTACCACATAATATTTGGGTTCACGGTACAAATTGTCCATAGCTTTAATCATAAAAATTTATATAAACTTAATTTGGAGAAATGCTAAGTTATAACCCTTTTTATAATATGTAAATTAAGTCAAAAACAAAATAAAATTTATAATATATAACCTTTATAAAAAAAAGTTTTTATAGTGTCCGGTAACTTTTATAACACTTCTTATAAATAATATATTTTTTTCATAATTTTAGAAAGTTATCTTTTTACAAATAAGTTATGATAATAAAAAACTATTACATTTTTTTTTACGAATAAGTATATTATTTTTATAATATACAACATGGACACATAAATAAGTTATGTTTATACTTCTTTGCCATAACTTTTTTATAATTAAATATATTATAACACTTTTATAGCATGTAAATTATTTTTATAATAAATTAATTGATCATAGCTTTAAAAAATTGAATTTAAATAATACAATTTTTTTTCATACCATTATAAAATACACAAATTATTTTTATAATTAAATTTTTTAAAGATTTATAATATAATAAATCTTTGATCATAATCATATCGAACACTCATACATGTTCATGCTTATAATATAAAAATTTATAACTTAAACTTGTATAAAAATTTACTTTTTTATGGGTGTAATTACTTCTATTCTCACTCTTCCCCTAAGAATTGGAAAGCATAATTAGGGTGCCTCAATTACACCAAATTTAGTGGGACCTACTAATTACAATAGTTACCTAAATATGCCACACTATATAATTACAAGCAATTACATCCAAATCTAGTTACTCGATCAGTTCCCAAATATTAATTTATAGCGGTAAAATAAAGTTGGGGATTTGTAAATTTTATTTAATTTACATTTGTTGAGTTAATTATGTTGCATTTTTAAATAGAAAATTAGAATAATATATATGTGCAAAGTAAATAAAAAAAATATGGGTATGTAAATATAAGATTTTAAAGGTAATTATTTGATACACTTGATAAAATTTTTAGATTCTATAAGTGGGTTAAAAGTGTGACAAATGTCACATTTATGTATTATTTAAATTTTTTTTATTGTATGGTAAACCCACTTGTGGAGTGGTGTTCTCTTTGGCTTTAACTTGCATGAATTCTATGTGGCTTTAAATAGGCTGTGTGAGGAAAAAAAAATTATTTTAAAAATATATAATCCAGTTTAATATAGTATTTTTTTGACAACATTATTTAAATATAGTATTTTTAAACAATAAAACAATTAATAGGGCGTAATTTAATTTAATAAAATATTAGAGGGACTGAAAGAGCAATTTCTCCTTTTAAATAAAACGCGCGGATCTTTGTCGGGTTTCCGGGTCGGTACGGGGATCCTGTTAAACCAAAACGACGTCGTTCCATTTCATTTATAAAAATTGGTTTTATAAAAAAAAATTCATTTGGTCTGGGTTTTAAAAAAAAAACTTCGAAAATTCTCTGAGCCTCTCGTCCCTTCGCCTGAGCTCCGTTCGTCGGATTGCTGGGCCACGCGCCACACGCGCCTCCGTGGCCGGTGGCCGGAGGCCTAAAACGTCCGTTTTTCCTCGCTTTCGAAAGGTAACTCATTCCTTTTTTTACTTTTTTTTCAACAGTGGTTACATGTACAAATATATATATATCTAATAAAAATAAAGATAAAAATAAGAAAAACAACAGAATGAAAGGGGAATCACTTTTGTAAAAACCTCTGTTTTTATTGATTTCTGTTTCTGTGAATGTCACCGTTCCTATTTCCCTGTATATTTTGTATCGCTCTTTCTGTATATTTGTTTTTTCTCTCTCTGTATGCGTGTGTTTTTTCTCTCTATCCTCCCCCCTCTTTATTACAAATTGCTGTGGGTTTTTATAACCCAAAGAATGAAATAAGAGAAGGAAAGAAATATTTCTTTCCATATTTGCTGTGATCTGCTACTGCCTTTTTCTTTTTCTGCTTTGGGGCTTTCCTTTTTGCAGGTGAGACGCGAAGACAAGGTGTGTTGATGGCGGCGCGGTTTGTGGACTGATGCAGTGCGAAGAGCTAATCGTGGCGCGACGATTGGGCTCCAGATACTGCGGCGTGATGATTGGGATAGCTCCTGCGGCGCGAAGGGGCTGGGTGCATGCTGCGGCGCCTAGGGTTTCAGAAACCCTAGGCCATTACCGAGTCTGCTTAAGAGTTGGGTCATTTTGGGCCGTTCTGGTTTGAATTGGGTCTGTCTGGGTAGTGGGTTAATTTTTGGTTTGGGTCTGAGTTATTTGTTTTGGGCTAAGGGTGTACATGGGTTTTGGTCATCCATTTGGGCCCGGGTGTAAATGAGTACTGGGTCTGTTTAGGTTTTAGGTCTGTCACGGGTTTTGTGAAATGGATTGTAAAATAAAAAACTGGACATTTATTTATTTTATTGTATGGGCCTGGGCAAAAATGGGCCATTACAGCTGCCCCTCTTTGCTCATTGTCGTGAAACGAGAATAGAGCAAAGACAATAGAAGGACCAATTTTGCCCGGTCTTTGCCAAGCCTCGACTTCTTGGTCCTCGCCTTCTTCAAACGACTTCCAATCCCAAGCTGATCTTCTTGTGGGTACTTGAAACTTTATCTTGATTTGAGTAAGTTTGATAGCTTCAATCGCTTTCACTTTGCTATCTCAAAAGGCTTCAATCTTGATTTGTTCCACTACCATCTCTAGGGAACAAAATCTGAACTTTTGGTTTGCTTCCTTACTATCTTCAGGAAGACTTCAATCTTCAGTTTGCTCCACTACCATATCTAGGGAACAAAATCTGAACTTTTTGGTTTGCTTCCTTACTATCTTCAGGAAGACTTCAATCTTCAGCCTGCTCCACTATCATCTCTAGGGAACAAAATTTGAACTTTTCAATTTGCTTCCTTATTATCTCAGGAAGACTTCAATCTTCAGCCTGCTCCACTATTATCTCTAGGGAACAAAATCTGAACTTTTAAATTTGCTTCCTTACTATCTTCAGGAAGACTTCAATCTTCAGCCTGCTCCACTATCATCTCTAGGGAACAAAATCTGAACTTTTAATTTGTTTTCTTACTATCTTCAGAAAGACTTCAATCTTCAGCCTGCTCCACTACCATCTCCAGGGAACAAAATCTGAACTTTTAAATTTGCTTCCTTACTATCTTCAGGAAGACTTCAATCTTCAGTTTGCTCCACTACCATCTTGAGGGAACAAAATCTGAACTTTGCAATTTGCTTCCTTACTATCTTCAGGAAGACTTCAATCTTCAGCCTGCTCCACTATCATCTCTAGGAAAACAAAATCTGAACTTTTAATTTGCTTTCTTACTATCTTCAGAAAGACTTCAATCTTCAGCCTGCTCCACTACCATCTTGAGGGAACAAAATTTGAAATTTGCAATTTGCTTCCTTACTATCTTCAGGAAGACTTCAATCTTCAGTTTGCTCCACTACCATATTGAGGGAACAAAATCTGAACTTTGCAATTTGCTTCCTTACTATCTTCAGGAAGACTTCAATCTTCAGTTTGCTCCACTACCATCTCGAGGGAACAAAATCTGAACTTTTCAATGTTGCTATACCGTCCTCTGAGGGACATGCCCTGTAGACTCGAATGTATTGTGGATGACATTTACATGAATGCAAAATGTCATGAGAATGATCCCATTTTTTAAAATGTAAAATGATTAGGATGCATGATCAGAATGAATCTAATGCCCCTAACTAAATAATATTAGGGATGACATTTGCATGAATGCAGAATGTCCTAAGAATAATCCTATGTAATGATTAGAATGCAATGATCGAAATGAATCTAATGCTTCTAACTAAATGTATGTGCATGAATGCAGAATGTCATGAGAATAATTTCCTCTTTTTTTTGTAAACAACGATTAGGATACAATGATCGAAATGAATCAAATGCTCCTAATTGAAAGTGTGAGAATGATCCCTATTTAATGTTTGGGTTGTCATTGCTCAAAGTTCATCAAGTTTCTATCACTGATGTGCTATCATGCTTTCTCGTTCAGCTGGTATCTTCTGACAGAAAACCCAAAGAAACGATCATGTTCTGCTCAACAGACCTGCCCCGTTGTATGTACCTCCCACTGCAATAGCATTTGGTTTTCCTCATCCATCCCATTACCTACTCAGAGGTATGGATTGAATTATGTTCAATTTAATCTGTTACACCATTCCCTAGGTGTAATGACCAGATATATGTGCCTGGAATTCGCACGAATGTAGGGTATCCTTTTTTTTTCGAGAATGATCCCTTTTTATTCCTAGGTTGACATTGCCCGTCATTTGTCGAAATGGTATCATCGACAAAATTTCTTATCAATAAGGATCCGAAGAGCTAATCATCTTTTAATGTTTCCCAACCCTTAGGGCTTGGTAAGTTTTAAACAATAGTCTTGTTTCAGATTCTCATATTATTTAGAAGCCTCTAGAGTAACATGCGAAACTCCTTTTTATGAAAGTATTATTAGTCCATTAATCTTTATTTCAATATAAAATGCTTGAAAAAGATCACAACAATGGATGAGAAAGGAATTAATCAAGAGTATAGCTCGAAATAAATAAGTTAATCAAAGATAACCAATGCGATAAAAGAAAATTGATTTAGGTGTATCTTGAAAAGAATAAAGCAATCAAAGATAACGAATTCAAAAATGGGTAAGATAGAAGCTAGGTGCCCCAGATATCGCTGCCTGAGCTTCTCTGTTCAAATTTCTTGAGGACCATTTTAAGCTCAATATGTGTTTAAGGGATCTGGAGTACTTTGTCGATGCCCCAAGTCGCAGCATACTTCCTTATTGTTAATTCAGGCATAGCAAGACTACCACATGCCCTATCTTTGATCAAAATTTGAGCCGCCCTTTTGGGTTTTCGGCTCAAAGCCCCTTTGGTCTCAAAGCGCCCTTTGCGGGTTTTCGCCTTGGCCTCTCCTTTTTTCTTTTCTTCTCTTTTTTTTTTGAATTTGAACTCAAGGCGCCCTTTGCGGGTTTTCATCTTTGACTTTTCCTTTTCAGGTAAAATACTTCTTGTTTGAACCTGAATTTGCCGGATTAGACAAGTCTTCACCATTCGTCTTGGTCAATATCAATGCTCCTCCAGAATAGGCCTTTTTCAACATAAGGTATTTCCCAGTTCGAAATATGCTTTCCTCTGAAAAAGATCTGTTTCAACATCAAGTTCCCCCTTGTGGAATTCTCTAGGATGAACCTCTTTGTCGTAAATTCGCATCATCTGACTGTGATTGATAGCTTTTAACCTTTTCTTCAATTAGGTTCAATTGGCAAAAACGCTTCAATTCCATAAATTAATAGGTAAGATGTTGCACCAGTGAAGGTTCTGGCCGACGTTCAATAAGACAGAGGGTAAATGGTAGCTTCTTATGCCAATCTTTACAAGTCTTAGTCACCTTTCATAGTTTTTGTTTTTTTTTGTTTTTTTTAACAACTTTTGCTGTACTGTGATATGCTGCCTGATCTTTGGACAAACTGTAAACTTTGACTTTGTACAGTTATTATTAAACGTGATCCTTTATGGCATTTGATCCCCTTTTTTTTTTTAAAATTTGATGACTTTCGTCTTTGTAACATTGGCATATGAAGCTACTTCCACCCTCTTATTGAAGTAAACGATGATCACGACAATGAATCGATATTGGCTAAAAGCTTTTGACAATATTGGCCCCATCACATCCATGCTCCACATGTGGAAAATTCGTGAAGAACTGGAGAAGGCGCATAAATCTTGTCTCCTTAAATACGGCATTTGCGGTATAACTGATGCAATCCCCCTCCATGGTAGACCAACAGTGCCTGATCCTCATGTTTAGCCCACGTCTTACTAGCCCAGGCATGTCCTGATATGATCGTGCGAAAACATCTTTGAATTCTCGAAGATAATGTCTCGCCTTATTTCTTGATGAGCTAGGCTACAATCTTCACTCCTTTTCTAGGCTCGTAATGACCCTTTGTAGAGTAAGGTCTATTTTTCATCATGCTAATCCATTCTTAACAAATTAAAAGATATGTTACAATCTCTGTCATCTTCAAAGTCCTGAGATCCCTCTAGACACATATTTCATTCAAAAAGGGAATCCGTAACAACGTCGCTCATGTCATTGATATCTGAAGACCTAGTGTAGGTTCAAAGGAAGATTTCCAAAGAATAAATAATTTAAAGAATGATTATGATAATGAAGGAATATCTAAAAGAAAGTCCCCAAAAAAAAACAAAACAAAAAATAATTGTTTATATAGTATGAAATGGAAAAAGAATATTTACTCAAAAAAATGCATTTTATTAAAATAAAAAATTCTGGACATAAGCCTATTTCACAAAAGAGTTCTTGTTGCCTCTAGGCTTAAGGCAACAAGCATGTTTCGAATATTACTCTAGTTTATCACTAAAAATACAGGATCTCTTCCACAGTTCCACTATTCAAAATACTCCCAAGTATGTAAGGACAGATGCTTGGAAAAATCCAGTTCTTTTTTCAGATATATTGTTAATATTCAGATTTTCCAATGTCAGGTCTTGCGCTAAGGCCCTGAACTCGATGCATTCTTGAATCTCATAGATCTCACCCCTTTATCTAGATGATTGAGTGATGTGATTTTACGCCTGAGGATCATTGAATTTGACAATACCCATTTTGACAAGTCTTTCGATCATCTTTTTGAAAGCGGTGCAGTTCTCAATTGAGTGTTCTGTGATTCCCGCATGGTATTCGCATTGAGCGTTCGTGTCGTACCATTTAGGGTATGGAGGTTGTATAGGTTTTAGGTAGAAAGGAGATACTACATGTGCATCAAATAAAGTTTGGTACAGCTCCCTATACGTGATTGGGATGGGCGAGAATTGAGATTTTTCTAAGTTCGGTTTTGGATTGGGTTCTTGCCCTGAAGAGACCTGATGACTGGTAGTTACCATCCTTGGCTGGCTTACTGTGATCGGCTCTAAATGGCCCTTATTATACCTTCTCGTACTATTCGCTTTATTTTTCTTTTTCTTCGGGCCTTTTAGAGTACATTCTCCTTTTTCCTTTGCGTCTGCCAGTACAACCGGTTTGGCTCGATCATCATCCGGGTTAAAACCTGAACCTATCGGGGAGCTTAGTAAGGCCGAAGCATCTGTCTGACATTGGGGTCCAATAATGACGGGTACTTAATGCAAATGCGTGTCTGGTCGAATCGGAACACCTATTAGGGAATAAACGATGTCTTCATCATCTTCCTCACCATTGACCACTGGACCACTCTTTTTTTCAAGCCTTTCGGCTAGTAACTGGGTTAGCTGGCCTATCACATTCCTTTGGAGTTCTAGCATTTGTTCTCGCATTTCTTGTTGAATCTTGGTCAACTGCCCCTGCATCTGTATTTGCATTTGCTCTATTCTCTCCAACCTTTGTTCCATGTTTTCCAGGTTAACTGAAATATTTTTACCTAATTAGGGTCCTTTTGTAAAAGTCTAATGCAAATGATGTAATGCAATGCAGATGCATGGAATGAATGCAAAAGAAAGAGAAGCGTTGATTCTGAATTCAATTTCATTAGAAAAACTTTTCTAGAAAGCAAATTTCTTTACATAAAACGGATTACATATGCGGCCTTGCCCTCATATTCCAAGCAAAAACATCAACTTCCTTCTTTGCAAAGGTCAAATCTTGCATACTACTAATAGATGCCTCCACTGGCTCCTTTTTGCTTGATCTGGGCCGCGACTCACTGCTCACTTATCCTCGCAATGCTTATTAGCCTCTTCAAGAAAGCCTTGCCGTGGTGATTCTCGAATAGTCTTTGTCAGCTTGAATCCTTGGGCAATAAACTCTTGTATTCCTTCACGAACTATCAGTCTTCTCTCGTTGTGTTTGCTTGAAACATATTCGGACAACCGTATTATAATCCACTTTATCAAAAAATCCATTTCCTTATGACAAACTTTTCTATTTAGCAATCGAATTTGAATCAACACCTATTTTCTATGATGTGAATGCAATGCAATCAAAACAAAAGAGAACACGTTAGCACAAAGAAATAAATAACAGAATAGGGCACCTATCTAGGTGACCACTAGGGTTTGACATAGTTCTACCTAGGGTAAGTCCTTAGGTTTTTACTATATGCAGTTTAGTTCTAAAGTTGAGGTACCCGAACCAGCAGATTCCTCGATCCTCACCCATTATAAGCTCATACGGACCGAGTTCGGTTCAGGGGAATACATTTCCCTATGGCCATGCGGAAGTGAAAACTTCACGAAAACATAGGTACAGATATATTCCGGAAGCAGTCCACTAGCCTATGCGGAGGTGAAAACCTCACGAAGGCATAGCTTCTTGCTCCCACTTAAGGGTGTGACCACGACGGTCATGCAGTGCAATGCAGAGACATATATTTAGAACCACATGCAATAAGAGGTTCATGTTTTTAAAATCCAGAATTTTAAATTTGAACAAAAGGACATGAAATTATCGATTTTATGGCTTGACTCTTTTATTGTCCCCAGTGGAGTCGCCAAGCTGTCGTGAAACGAGAATTTTTAAATTTGAAAAAAAATTGGGGGTCGATTTTAAAAACGAAAATGGAGTCGCCACCAATCCCTTTTTACTTAGGTGTGATTGGATCACCTTGCAAAACATTTTATTTTAAAACATTTAATTTTGGTCTACGAAAAACAAGAAAACGGGTTCGGGAGTCGGTTACGTATGAGGAAGGGTTAGCACCCTCATAACGCCCAAAAATTGGTACCTAATTGATAAAATAATGTCCAAATGTTTAAAATTTAAAAGTATTTAAAAATATGATTTCTTTAAAGAAACTTCGAGCAGTTTAAAATTTGAGATTTTCTTGTTCTGAAGGAATATAAACATCATATCCAGCACGTTAGGACATGATATTTTAAAACCATCATCAAAATCATCTCACGATTTACAAAACTTGTTAAAAGGATATTTAGTTATTTAGCCAAACGGAAAATCGCAACCCAGCACGTTAGGGCACTATTTCCCGAATTTCTAAATACCAAAACATTGCCTTAAAAAAACCTTTAAACGAAATATAGTAATTTTGCAAAAAAAAAAATGTATTTTATATTTTAAATAATAATCCATGTAACAATATTGCATTTATCGAACATAAATATTAGAAGTAATTATAGTATACTAACATTTAAGAAAGGCAATAATAATACAAAATATGGAAAATAACAATCCCTATACTAAAGCAATTACAAATACACGATGAAGCATAATCACATGTAATAAACAATGAAGCAAATATGAACATATAGATAAAAAAGGACAGATATAAACAACATTCATAAAATAATATATAATGATTTTAAACAAGAATATATAAAGTTACAAAAAAAAAAAAATAGAATATATTATACATAAAAAATAAATTTTAGTTAAATATATAGTATAATATAGTATATATATACTAAAAATAATATGTAATCAAAAAAGAAAAAAATTAGATAAAATAAAATAATAATTATTTATAACTTAATAAGTTAGTGTAGATAATTACTGAAAAAAATATAAAATATTTAATATAATACATAATTTAATATCAAATTAAAATATATATAAAAACTAAAAAAAAGAGAAAAAAGGGTTAAATTGAAATATAAATGATTTCTATGGCTAATTTTTAAACAATAAAACAATTAATAGGGCGTAATTTAATTTAATAAAATATTAGAGGGACTGAAAGAGCAATTTCTCCTTTTTAATAAAACGCGCGGATCTTTGTCGGGTTTCCGGGTCGGCACTCGGATCCTGTTAAACCAAAACGACGTCGTTCCGTTTCATTTATAAAAATTGGTTTTATAAAAAAAAATTCATTTGGTCTGGGTTTTAAAAAAAAAACTTCGAAAATTCTCTGAGCCTATCGTCCCTTCGCCTGAGCTCCGTTCGTCGGATTGCTGGGCCACGCGCCACACGCGCCTCCGTGGCAGGTGGCCGGAGGCCTAAAACGTTCGTTTTTCCTCGCTTTCAAAAGGTAACTCCTTCCTTTTTTTACTTTTTTTTCAACAGTAGTTATATGTACAAATATATATATATATATATATAATAAAAATAAAAATAAAAATAAGACAAACAACAGAATGAAAGGGGAATCACCTTTGTAAAAACTTCTCTGAGCCTCTCGTCCCTTCGCCTGAGCTCCGTTCGTCGGATTGTTGGGCCACGCGCCACACGCGCCTCCGTGGCCGGTGGCCGGAGGCCTAAAACGTTCGTTTTTCCTCGCTTTCGAAAGGTAACTCCTTCCTTTTTTTACTTTTTTTTTTCAATAGTAGTTACATGTACAAATATATATATATATAATAAAAATAAAAATAAAAATAAGACAAACAACAGAATGAAAGGGGAATCACCTTTGTAAAAACTTCTGTTTTTATTGATTTCTGTTTCTATGAATATCACCGTTCCTATTTCCCTGTATATTTTGTATCGCTCTCTCTGTATATTTGTTTTTTCTCTCTCTATATGCGTGTGTTTTTTTCTCTCTATCCTCCCCCCTCTTTATTACAAATTGCTGTGGGTTTTTATAACCCAAAGAATGAAACAAGAGAAGGAAAGAAATATTTCTTTCCATATTTGCTGTGATCTGCTACTGCCTTTTTCTTTTTCTGCTTTGGGGCTTTCCTTTTTGCAGGTGAGACGTGAAGACAAGGTGCGTTGATGGCGGCGCGGTTTGTGGACTGAGGCGGTGCGAAGAGCTGATCGTGGCGTGACGATTGGGCTCCAGCTGCGATGATTGGGCTCCAGATACTGCGGCGTGACGATTGGGATACTGCAGATTTTGGGCTTAGTGGGCTGATGTTGTGGTATTGGGTTTGTATAAAGGGTATTAACTTTGGACTATTATGGACTGTTAAATTAATTGGATTTATTATTTCTTATTTTGGTTTTAATTTAATTTAGTAGGCTGATTAATTGGGCCCGGGCGAAATAGGCCGGTTACATAAAGTAATAAAGTGGATGTGTCAATTAATGTTTGCTAATGCATCTCTAAAGTTTGAAACCGTTAACCCGTAACTCAGACAACAAATTACACTCGTTAAAAGTCGGCATCTGACAAGCCCTGCAATAGATTCTTCTTGCTTTGATTACAAAGCCCATTTCCCTACGCGGCAATTAAAAACAAGAAAAGGAAAATCACAGATTCCATGGTACAAAATCAAAACAACATGGAGGGTAAATCATATAGGATAAAGTTGAGAAGCCGATAATACAGAGATTCTTTGTCGCTAATCACCCCTCCAAAATGCTTTTCTCTCCTCCTTACGTTTGTCTTATGGTGTATATATTATACCCAATATTTTTTTTTTATTTTTAAAATGATTTTAATAAGGTGAGAATTTGGGTGCTATATTATCCCATCAACTTTTATTTTTTCCCCAAAGAAAAAAGTTCCACTAAAAGACACTTAAACCAATATGGCAATATGTCTGGGACATTCATTATTTGTATTGTCTATTCTCAATGAAAGAATAATATTTGTGGTAACAGCCTTTGTGGGGATCAATTTTGATGTCCCTCAAATATTGTGATAGAAAAAAGTAATATTGTTATTTAAAAAATTAATCGAAATTCAATATAATTAGTAAATTTGAGTGAGTTAAAAGTTGTTATCCAAGTCAACCACTTGTTTTTCCTCCATAATAGATGACAATGGAAAAAAAATGGGTTGAAGCTGTCATGCAAATCTTAAAACTTGATTATGAATCAATTTGCATGAAATTGCAAGTCATGGAAAAAAAAACAACCTTTAACGTCACTAAGCCACAAGTATGAAAGTGGAGGCAAAGCGGAGATAAGGGATTTGGTGCCGACAAGGGCTGAAACAAGGCCATGATCAACGTCGATGGGTCATAAGGGTTATAGTCCAAGTTGGAACAGCTAAATCACAATTAGAGATGAAATCATGAAAACTAGAGTTAATCATGTTAGGTAAGTGTGGGGTCGGACCGTTCGGGCAAAGTGTTAGGTCTATGTCAAAATAGGGAGCACATTGAATAATTTTAATTTGTAGTTGGATTAAAAAGGGATAGCTTTGGAAGATTTTTTTTTTTTTAAATAACAAGGTTGGAGAATCAAATCTCCGAGGATATTTGATGAGATTAAAAAGTGTTAGAGGTAGCGTGTTTGGATTTCGAGACTTACAAAAATAAAATTTACTCAAAAAAGATTTATATAAAAGTGGTAAGTAGAGTCTTATCTATAGAGATCGATAATAATTTTATTCCTTCAAGTAAAAACAAGTAAAGTAGAGATAACAAACGGACGGGCTCAGATCGGGTTTACTTCGGGCTTGGATTTTCTTGGGATCAGGTCAACTTGGGCTCAAATTTTTTTGGCTCGAATTTTCTTATGCTCAGATCTATTACAGGCTCAGATTTTCTCATGCTTGGGCCTTATCAGACTCATTTTTTTTGGATTTGGGCTTGAATCAAGTTGGGCAGGCGGTGATAGATTCAAATAATTTTGAATTTTAAAAGTTATAAATATTTTATTTTTAAATGTAATAAGTCATTTTATTTTTATACGATGACAATATAATTCAAATTTTACTTCTAAAAAGCATAAATTATATATATATATTTAATAAATTTATTTTATATAAAATAATTAAAGTGCTTATTGTATGTAAAATTGATTATTATATGATGTTATATGAATTAATGAAAATACCTTTTATTGTTTATTATTATATTATATTAAAAAATTGAGTATTTTTAAAATTTTTCTTATTAAATTTATAAACACGATACTCATATTCTAAAATATTTATTCTAAAACCAAATTAATTATACTAGGCCTAAACCCAAATAATATATTCATTATTGTCCAAACTCAAAATAAACTAATTGTAGCCCAAATCTCAAGTCCAAAATACCCAACTACAATTTGTAAAAGTTAAGCCCAATTCAAAATCTAATTTAATAAAAATAATGTTTTATTAATATATTAGACTTTTAATAATATTTTATGCATTACTAGTTATAATTATAAACATGTATTTTAATATACAAAATTACACATAACTATTGATGCTATTTATTTTATTATAATCTATAATATAATATTTATATATATTAACACTTATAAAATATATTATTTTCATTATATAATATTATATCACATACTATAATAGTAGAATAGCACATAATATATTCATTATTATGCTCTAAGTCCCTATACTTTTTGTACATTTGAAAATTAACCCTCCTATTATATTATATAATGATATATCATATCATATAATATATTTATAGTTTATGTATATGCATCGATGATTAAACATTACAATATCATGTAATGCTATATTTTTTTAATTATAATCTATGTTATAATAATAGTTATATATGTATTAATATTTTCAGTAATAGTTATATATTATATTATTTTATGTATTAATAATATATGAATTTAGTATATCGGTTTAAGGATCAGGTTAGGTAATCAATTTTGGTTTCGATAATATTTATATAATATATTATATTATCATTAAATTTTAATTTTATAGATTTTAATAATGTTTAATTTTATATATTTATTATAAATATAATTATAGTATTAAAAATATTTTACATTAAGGGTGCGTTTGTTTGCAGGAAAATATTTTTCGGAAAATGTTTTCCAATACACGGGTAAAATCTCTTACATTTTAGGGAAAATGTCTTACGTATTTCATTTTTTGTAAGACATTTTCCGGGGTTCCTCCTTCATCCAGGTAAGTCTTTCCCCTTCTTTCGTTCTTCATTCCTTTTCCTTCCTTCATTATTTCTCAAGCAAATCTCTTTCTCTCTTTCTCAAACATTTTCCAGTTCCTCATTCGTTTCGCTAAGTCTTGGGTATTCTTGAAAAAATTCATCTATGATCTTCTCGAGGTATCTGCATATTTCTCTAATGTCTCATCTCTGATCGATTACTCTCATGTTTTCCTTCCTTTATTCTCTGTTAATTTTTGTTTCATGTAATACAGATTTTTTTTTAAATAATAAAAAAGAAAAATCGAAACCCTTCGTTTTTCAACTTTAACCGATCAATTTGAGCTACAGTTTTGTGTTATGATGTGGATATTGAGTGTTGGGTTTAAATGATTGCTTGATCTTAGCTTGGGACTCAACTGTTAGTATTTAAGATGAATTTTTGATCTTAGCTACAGTTTTGTTTTGGGTTTAATTGTTGATTCATCTTTTTTCTATTATTTCTTGGCAGCTCCTTTGTTAGTGAATCTTGTTTCCATGTCTAGTTTATTGTACGTTTTAGACAGATAAGAAATCAGGGAGCTTGGGTTGTGTTATTTAATCAAGAATTGAGAAGAGAGGCTAGAAAATAAGAGAAGAAAAGAAGGGAATATGAGTTTGTTCATGTACAGTATCTGATAATAATTCCTTAGCTAACAGCTGAAAGTAATGGCCAATAAGAAATTAACTTGGCCAATATATGATCTGTGTGGTTAGAAAAAAGAATTTAAGCTATGCCCGATTCTCTCTATGCTTGACCTCTAGCTATACATTTCTTGCTATAGCTCCTTTCCTAGCCTCTACCTCAGCATTCCTATTCCTGTTGGTGGCCTTGGTTGATATTTTCGTAAGAGGTTGGTGTTGAGCGTCTTTGGAATGTCTTCTTTCTTGATTCTGGTTTGCCAATAGCTAGATCTTAAATCTGTTTTTGCGAAAAATGTATTACCCTTTAGCTGATCTAGGAAGTACTCCACCTTGGGAATTAGATTTAAGATCAATTTTTAAATCATGTCTCATCTTTTTTCTTCCCCAGCAAGTAAAGATTAGCAAACGGAGCTCTTTTTGGTTTGTATTATTGAGGACGACATCATGTCTGCAACTTGTTTCTGCTCTTCGACCTTATGGTAGTAAGGAAATCTGTAAGGTCTGAGGTTTACAGGTTTAGGGGTTAGGTAAATAGTAAGGTCATGTAACCTTGCAGGTGGTAATTCTGAAGGTTCCTTGAACTCATCTAAGTAGGAAGGCAAATCTTGCAAGAACTCTGCTGGTATTTCACGATTGTGGCTCTTTTACCATCGCTTTTATAATTTCTCCCAAAAATCAATTTGAGTCTGTTCGGTCATAATCTCTTAATACTGAAACTATACATATATAATATCTAACAATAATTCCTTGCTAAGAGTTGAAAACAATAGCCAATAAGAATTTAGTACTTGAACAGTATATGATTAGTGTGGTTTGAAAAGCAATTTAAGTGACCATTAAGATCTTTTCGGCTCGGGTGGGTTGTTGTACATGATTTTTGCTCCATCCATCTACTTCATCAACTTTCTCCGAGTTCATCCATCTCTATCAGTTCTCCTTTCTTGCAATGCTTGACCTCCGGTGTGCATTTCTTTGTCGTGGTTCCTTTCCTTACATCCATCTCATCACTCTTGCTTTCGCTAGTAGCCTCGGTGATACTTTCATAATGAGATTTAGTACCAATCACGACGATCTTTGAAAACTTTTGTCAAAAATAAATAATCAATTCACTTTTTTCTACATCATTTTTGTTGTTGTGTAACTGTTGTCTAGCAATATGTTGGAAGTCTTGACATCCCTGTGAATTATCGGCATTGACGTTTCCGAGTGCAAGTAAGCTAGCGCTCCGGTGATCTCGCAAACAACTTTTGACGCGCATTCCCATGGTAGTGATGATGCAGATAGTTTATCATGTAGATGGTTTGCCAGAGTTCCATTTGTAATGAATTCATAGACGAGTAAAGGCACCTCTGTCTCTAAACAACACCCTAATAGCTTAACCACATTCCTATGGTTAATTTGTGAAAGCACGAGCACCTCATTGATGAATTGTTCTATTTGGCTTTGGTCACAAACTTTTGATTTCTTAATAGCTACTACTTTATTGTCTCGAAATATTCCTTTGTAGACTGTTCCATAGCCACCTTGGCCAAGGACTCTGCTTTCATGGTAATTGTTGGTGGCTTTCTTTAGCTCCTCTGCAGTATAGATTTTGGTGATTTCGATTGATCCATTAGAGAGTTTTTCTTTGTAACATAAGACCACCATTTTTCTTTGAAAGAATTTCTCCTTCAGTTTGATAAGCTTTCTTTTCGAACTCCACAATATATCCAATGACTGCTATAATTATCGAGAATGAGACTCATGCTGACACCTGCATAGAACTTATCTGGTTTAAAAACAGTCCTAAACTTTGTTATTGATCCTAGCAAAATAAATGAAGTATTATCTTATGGATTAAAGAATATAAAAAGGATGAATCAATGGAATACTTACTCAATGGAATTATCAATCTCCTTTGATCACCTTGATTGATTATTCGACGACAACCTGTCCCATTTACCATTCCATCCCATTCAAACCCATTTACCATTCTATTTACCATTTACACAACCGAGTCCAACGAGTGACTCAATTCATAAAAACCCATAGAGTAATTAAAACCATCTCTAAAGCACAATTAGCTCAACTTGTAGGACTATCTTGCGGCAATAATAAGGGAAAGAGGTATCAAATTTTTTTGTTTTTTGTTTTTGAAAAAAATCTCATTAAAACTTTAAAAATTTTAATTAATTGGACAGGTTGCTGAATTAACAGATCTGCTAATGTCCCTGAATCATTGGATATTACTGTTTGTTACAGTTAAAAGGAATGACTGAAATACCGAAGCTGTATTTTTGCTGCTCTTCCACATTGCATGAGTTGGTACATAACATGGCCAAATTGCATATATTATATATCAAAGATATTGAACATGAGATTACATCACAATGCCAGATCCAAAAAATATATAAAAAATTAAAATATATGTAAAAACAATTTAAAATATAAATTTATTAATATATATATATAAATTTATTAATATATGTAAAAACAGCTTTTTCGAAAAATATTTTTTGGAAATATACCAAACAAAAGAAAATATTTTATACAGATTCATCCAAACACCAGAAAAGTAAATCATTTCCAGAAAAGTAAATCATTTTCCAGAAATCATTTTACTGGCAAACAAACGGAGCCTAAGTTAATGTTTTTAAAAATTTATTTCACTTTATAATTTAACATGAAAAACTATTATTAATTACTTTTCCTATTAATAAAATTTTAATATAAATATGCAAGGCTTATAAATATATTTTCAAAAAATAAAGAATTATCGTTTATTTATTACTTTTATTTTAAGTAATAACATAAATTTGTATTGATTATTAAGTTCTATTATGGTTGTTCAGTTATAAATTTAGGCTTTTTGAGCCTTAGGTCGAATTTATCTTGGGCTTGGGCCAAATCAATCTTGGGCTTGGATCTATTACGAACTCGAGCTTTCTTGGACTCAGATCGTTACAAGCTCGGATCGACACATACGGTCTTTCGGGCTCAGGCTTGTTTTGCTAGCTCTAATTGAAATGTGTTTTTTTATTAAATTGAAAACTAAAATTAAATTAAAAACCAATTTAAATTGAACGCTTAAAAAAAGAAGACAATAATTAAAAGCTTTTGGAAAAACTCTAGCCAAATGTGAATCTTTGTTTGATTTATGAATTCAATCATCGACACAAATATAACTTCAATGCCTTTAGTAAATTAGTTTTAGTTGTTAACTCAACACCGGTCAACCAATCTCTCCTTACCTGTTTAGTAACCAATAGGCAACTCGTTTGATATTACTTCCCTAACTAATTAATAACCTCGCAACTCAACGCCCAAAATTTAACTTACTGGAAACATTAAGAACTAGGAAGAATATGATATGGGCAGTAGCCAATGGTAGAAAAAGAACATGATATGAACACCCAGGTTCAAGTCACGCCAACTCCTTCCCATTTTTGTTGATTTCGATAGAATGGTTTAATTACCAAAATAGCCCTCTAAAGTTTGCTTAATCTTACCATTTAGTCCTTATCCTAATCATAATAGTATTTTGATTATCAAACTTATCTAGAATTCATATCTTATCCTTCTTCAATATTCAAATAGAATTAAAGTTCCATCACCTTTTTATCTTCTATCCTAACTAGAATTCAAATTACTCTTTTTCAAATCCTAATGGAATTTATCTTCCTTATTTCTATTTATTCCCCTTTTATTCTTCATCTTTTCCTTTGAAAATATTTTTTCTCCATTGTTGATAATTATTTTTGTTCCTGAATCAAAATCTATTATCGTCAATTACATCCCAAATTTTCATCAAAATTTCGACCCCTGTAGGAGATTGGATTGAGCTTGAACAAAGGGTAATCACTCGAGACCTCAAAAAATTCAGGTGTGTGTTCTTTTACGAAAAATTGAGTCAAAATTCGAAATTGCCCAGTCGCACAGGGCCTACCACACGGGCGTGTGGCCTGCTCATGTGGATCACACGACCTCACACACGACCATGTCCCCCTGTCTCCCCACGCATCTTCATTTCGCAGACGGCCTGGAGCTACGCACACGATCCGGTCACATGTGTGGCTCCTTCACTTCACTAATTCTGTAACGCCCTAAAATTTTGAGAATTTAATTGTGAGAATCTGCAGTAATTAATTTCTGTATCTGTGGTTCTGTGTTTTGCTATTATGGTAAAGGTTGGGAGTTCGAGTCGCATCGTTAGAAGTTTTGTTGTTTTTAAAACAACCCCTATCCATGTGTTATATACTTAGTGCAATTCTGTGTAAATTTTGTGTCAAGAATGAGCCCGTTGGTTCATTGGTTAAGCATCTGTATTCTGTCTGGTTCCGAGTATGAATCCAATCGTATACGTTAGGATAAATTTTTGCATGTTGTCGGAAAACTGGATGGTGGTTAAGACAAATTTTTAAAACGTTCTTTTCTTTTTCTTCCTTTCCTCTTACGTTCCCTTCTTTCCTCCTCTCTTTTATTTTCCTCTTCTTTTACTTTTTTTTTATATATCGTGAGCATGGTTGTCGATCGTTAGACTCCTCATTTTGATCTGTTGTACAAGTCGAGTAAGTTTGTTTCTGTGATGTCGATTGTAGTAATTCATTAAGAATTTTAAGAACGACGATGTCGTGTTGTTGGTGGTATGCGTTAATGAATAATTTCACATTGTTAAGCGATGTTGGTTCCTTATTTTAGGAATAGGTGTTGGACATGGCGAATCTTGGCAAGATAATTCGAGTAGTCACGAGTAATCTTTTGGTAAGTGACGTTTCGTTAAAGGTTTTGTGTCGAAATTTTTGACATAAGCTTCTATGTTTAATTGTGTTCCATTATCGTTAAATTTGGTTTTTTGAATGATTGGATGGTTGTTTTAGGCTTCGGGGATACTTCACATTCGTTTTGCTTCAAAATCTCGTCAGACGCGTGCCGAAAACATTAAATGTTGCGAGTTTCGATCGCCAAAAATGTGGCTGTTGATGCCACACGACTGATAAACCATAAATGTAACATATTTTAATTCCATGCTTGGCATATTTTTGGATGATTTATGATGAGAATTAGTGAATTTGATGCTCCTAATCCCTTAAATTCATGTTTCTATACTTAGGAGAGCATTTGGGAGCAAAAGGAGTGAAAAAGGGGCCAAAATCGGAGTTTTCAGGATCCACACGGGCTGGGCACACGCCCATGTGCCAGCCCGTGTCAATTTCGCACCCTGCTTCCGTGTTACGCGAAAAAACCCAATTTTTAGGGTTTCTGAGCATTCTAAAGTCTATAAATACACACTAGAAGAGGACCTAAAAGGGGACGCAGAGTAGAACAAAGAAATTACTCGAAGAAAGCCGTCAGATTCATCTCGGAAGCAGATCCACTCCAAGATTGAAGATCTCCATCAAGTTCCTTAGAATTTTTTGGGTTCTTTATGTCTTGTTGTTTTCTTTATTCTGAGATGTTTTCCTTTTACGTTTTGAACTAAACTCCCTAAATACCTAGAGAGGATGAAACCTATGATGAATCTTATTATTTAATTATCTGAATTACATGATAAATACTTGTTCTTGTTCTTAATTATGTGTTCTTAACCCTTGCTTTAATACTTTCAGGATATTAATTCAAGTTTGATGTGCTTATTCAGTGGAGCAAAAGTCCCTGTCTAAGAGTAAATCTAGCATAATTAAGCAGAGTTGATTGCAACCCTAGAAATAGGATAACATAAATCTGCCGGATTAGAGTCAAATCTAATAAGGGAATTCATAAATCGAGTTAATGCGACGATAGGGGTTTTAATTAGAAAGAGATTTCAATTAATCAACCTAGAGTCAGTTGTTTTTAGTCTCGAAAGAGATATTAACATAATTTAGGGATTTCTACGGATCAAGGCAGGTGAATAAATCGTTTAATTCAGAGTCAGAATAATAAGTGAAGTCTAGGTGGATTCTTCCTCGGGTATTGTCTTTATTCATTAGTTTATTCTATTACTTATTCACTCTCTGTCGCGTTCATAGTTAATTAGTTATTTTTAAATTAAAAACAAATACCCTTAATTATTAGGCTAAATAATAGAAAAATAGTTATTGCTAATACTTTTAGTCCTTGTGGATACGATATTCCGGACTCACCATAGCTATACTGCTGTTCGATAGGTGCGCTTGCCTTTGTCGAATTATTAGTTAGTTTTGAGACCATCAAGTTTTTGGCGCCGTTGCAGGGGACTAAAATATTAGGAACACTTAATTTTTATTACTTTAGCCATTTTTATTTTTATTGCAATTTATTTTTTGTTTTTTTATTATTTTAAATTACTAACTTTTCTTTTATTTGCTTCTTGCAGGTATCTTTAGTTTATGACTAGAAGAAACTCGACAGGACCTCTATTATTTGATAGCAAAATTGAAAGCACAGCTCGCAGAAATCGTAGAGAAATAAGGTGTAGTCTACAGTATATAGAGGAAGAGCAAGAGGACGATACCAATATTATCGAGGAGATGGCTGAAAATCCGAACAATCCGCTACCTCCCGTGGTTTCTGCGAATCCTGTGAATCAAAATCCTGCTCCTCGTACTATGTACGATTATGCTAAGCCCAATTTAACTGGGGCTGAATCGAGTATTGTTAGACTCGCTATTCTTTGCAAATAATTTTGAATCTGAAACCTAACACTATTCAAATGATTCAACAGTTTGTTCAGTTTGATGGTTTGCAGGACGAAGACCCAAATACTCATTTGGCTAATTTCTTAGAATTCTGTGATGCTTTTAAAATTAATGGCGTTTATGATGATGCCATTCGCTTACGGTTATTTCCCTTTTCATTGAGGAATAAAGCTAAACAGTGGTTGAACTCGTTACCACGAGGTTCCATCACTACTTGGGAACAAATGACCGAAAAGTTTCTATTAAAATATTTTCCGCCGGCTAAAACAACAAAGTTGAGGAATGATATCTCTTCTTTTGTACAGATGGATTTAGAAACTCTTTACAATGCACGGGAGAGGTATAAGGACTTATTGAGAAGGTTCCCTAACCATGGGTTACCTCTATGGCTACAGGTTCAAACTTTTTACAACGGTTTGAACCTCTCAACTAGGCAAGTAATCGATGCAGCCGCCGGTGGTACTTTGAATAATAAAACACCTGAGGAGGCTTATGAATTTATCAAAGAGATGTCACTGAATAACTATCAGTGGCAAGTCATGAGGACAAAGCCTAATAAAGCAGCTGGTGTTTTCAACCTTGACGCGGTCACCATGCTATCTAACCAGGTAGAGCTTTTAAATAAAAAAATTGATGGTTTGTATGGTTCTACGCAGGTACATCTGGTGATGCAGTGCGATACAAATGGAGGAGGGGTGAACAACACAGAATATCTATCCTACAACCCTAGCACAGAGAACGAACAAGTCAACTATATGGGTAACAATTCTAGACCTCAAGATAATCCCTATAGTAACACTTATAATGCAGGTTGGAGGAACCAACCCAATTTCTCGTGGGGTGGTCAAGGTAATCAAAGATCGCAACCTCCTCCAGGTTTTCAACAACCACCTTACCAGCAGGAGAAGAAGCCGAACCTTGAGGAGATGCTAACGAAATTCATCTCAGTGTCAGAAACACGTTTCCAAAACACTGAAACAGCTCTTAAAAATCAGCAAGCGTCAATTCGAGGGCTCGAGAATCAAATAGGTCAGCTTGCTAAGCTGATCTCAGAAAGACCACAAGGTAGCTTGCCTAGCAACACCGAAACTAACCCAAGAGAGCAGCTCAATGCGATTACTGTTCGAGATGAAGAAAGGTTAGTTGAGTCCAAACCAGAACCAAGGCAAGAAAGCGTGGTAAGGAAAGGTAAGGTTGATGAAAGCCACAGTAAACAAAAATTGGTAAGTAATGAGTATACACCTAGTGTGCCATATCCCAACGCGATAAAGAAAGACCGCACAGATGAACATTTTAGTAAATTTCTTAAACTTTTGAAAAAGTTGCATATTAACTTACCGTTTATTGAAGCTCTTTCGCAGATGCCCAACTCAGTTAAATTTTTAAAGGAGCTTTTGGAAAACAAACGGAAGTTAGATGATTTGTCGCACGTGGAGCTAAATGCAGTGTGCTCAGCTATCTTACAAAATAAACTACCCAATAAATTGAAAGATCCAGGGAGTTTTACTATTCCTTATTTAATTGGTAGTTTAAATGTAAATAATGCTTTAGCTGATTTAGGGGCAAGTATTAATGTTATGCCTTACAAAATGTTTAAACAGCTAGGTCTTGGGAAACCGAAACAAACTAGGATGAGCATTAAATTAGCAGATAAAACCATTAGATTTCCTAGGGGTATTGTTGAAGATGTACTCGTAAAAATTGATAAATTCATATTCTCTGTTGACTTTGTTGTCCTAGACATGGATGAGGATAGTGATGTCCCTTTAATTTTAGGACGCCCCTTTTTAGCAACTGCTAGAACTATCATTAATGTTGTTACAGGTGAACTCACACTTCGTGTAGGTGATGATACAACCACACTCTAAGCTCGTGATTCGGTTAAGACATCAAGTAATAAAGACGATTCTATAAATCCTGTTAATAAGACTAATCATGGGATTCAACTCTCTTTACAGGAAACTCTATTGAAAAACACAAATGAGCCACGTTCTGGTTCATGCGCCAACAATGGAACCATCCATGAAATACGAATGCTACAGATAGATAAACTAGACGAATGGCAGACTTATGTCAAAGAGGAACATAAGCAACACCATGTCGAGCTTAAGGATAGAACCAATCAATTTAAGGTTGGGTGTAACACCCCTAACCCGTAATCGTCACCGGATTAGGGTTAAGGAGTATTATCGAACAAGCTAAAACATTTACAATCTTTTTACAACACAAAGTATTTCATCATTCAAACATATCAAGATATATACATATAGCCCCTTAACGAGGTCTACAAGACCTTAAACATGCACTAGAAAGGGGTCGGGACTAAATCGGGATCATATAAATTTTTTCCGAAAATCAAATATTTTTCAAAGCTACAGAGGTCACACGCCCGTGTGGGCAGGCCGTGTGCCTCACACGGCCTTAGAAATGCCCATGTTTTCGAGCCGTGGAAAAACAGGGCAAACATACTGACTTGTCCACACGGCCTGAGACACGCCCGTGTGCATGACCCGTGGTCGACATCGACTTGCACCCACGCCGGTCCACACGCCGCGTGTGTCCGGCCGATGGTCGAGTCGACTTATTTTGAAATACAACCACGAAGGACACGGTCGAGCCACACGCCCGTGTGCTCAACCGTGTGGGCAATTATAGGCCATTTGCAAGGCCAAACTTGCCACCCACACTTAGGATTCACCTACAAGCATCAAACCAATTCCAAACCATGCCACAAATGAAATCAAAATTTACCAATTATGAATCTTTATAACCTCATACCATCATCAATCATTTTCCTATACAAATCCCTCTCAACTTACTACCACAATTATCAATTACACATTCAAAAACATGAAATTTATGTATCATCAAATTCATACCATTTCAAAGCATGATCATACTACTTCCATATCTCCAAGACTACTCATAAAGACCATTCACATAGTGCACACATTCACATATTAACCATTCTTTTTACACATCTAAGGCATATACCAAAATCATCCATCTTTCAAGCCATATCACATAGCAAGAACTATACAACTCAAAATATACCATATCTACTAGCCTATACATGCCATATTCAAATATATACATATTCAAAAAGTACCAAAATAGATAGCCGATAGTGTGATTGAGTTGCTGACGATCCCAAAATCCGAGCAAGCTTTAAATACACTAAAAAATAGAGAAACATTTCACACAGTAAGCTCTAAAGCTTAGTAAGTTCGTAATATAATACATTTAACTCTATGATTCAAAATCAATATACAAAATAAACCATCACATAGATTATATTACAAGAATGCATAATCTCATCCTTAGTCATATGCTTTCACAACTAACCATTTGTCCATAAATGATATCATCAACCACATAGGTTTCGAACATACCTTTGCCAACACTTAGTTAACATTCATTCTTACTACTAAATGCTTGATACCACCTTTCGATCAATCTTCATTATTCAATCGTTTAAATCGCACACTTAGTGCCAATTTCATAGCCGAAGCTTAAATATCATCGCACACTTAGTGCCTTTACATTTAGCCAAATTTATCTCGGTATTGCACACACAGTGCCAATCAATAAAGCCGAGGCTTCCATTACTTCGCACACACAGTGTTATTCACCTCTGTCCCGATTCTAATTACACACACTTAGTGCCATATTTCTCAAACCCACATTTAACATTACCGATTCATCAAAAAACATATATTAATTCATTACATAATACATGAATACAATTTAAAACATTCATATTATACACGAACTTACCTCGGACGTCGAAATAATAAAACAAGTCGATCAATCGAGCACCTTGTCTTTGCCTCGATCTCGATCCAAATCTCTCTTTTCTTGGTCTATACATATTCAAAATTAACTCATTCATTCACCAAATCATTCAATTTAATCCAAACACACATATTTAGGGAATTTTACAAAATAACCCCCACATTTTCACATTTTGACACTTTAGTCCCTATATCATTAAATCATAAAATTCACATAATTTCACTTCACATATGCCTAACCGAATTCTCCTTATGCTCATACAAGCCCATATATTTCATTTATTTCACATTTTAATCCCTCCAAATATTATTTTCACAATTTAATCCAAATTACTCAAATTCACCAAAAATCCAAAGACAAAACATGTTAATCTAACACATATATTTCATATTTCATCAACTAACATCACAAAGCTCAAGAATTCATCAATGGCACATTTCAAATTCTTCATCAAATTCCAAAATTAAGACATGGGCCTGAGAGAACACGAAGCAACGATCACAAAAACGTAAAAACCATAAAAAACCGAGCTCAAAACATACCTTGATTGAGCCAACTTCTAGCCGAAACCCTTAAGCTCTTTTCCCTTTATTTTCTTGTGATTTTCGGCAAAGAAAGATGAGAATATGGTTGTTTTTCTTATTTGTTTTTATTTAATATGCATTAATAATCATTTTACCATTATAACCTTATTAATATCCTTTAAAATTCCATTAACTAAAACCCATTTTTGTCCATCCATTTAGCACATGGAATAGTAACAACATAAGGACTCACATTTTAATAAGCCAGCCTAATTAACACTTTTACAATCAACACACAGCTTTTGTATTTTATGCGATTAAGTCCTTTTTGCAAATTAAGCACATAATCGATAGAATTTTCACACATGCTCAATCACATACTGTAAACACAAAAAAATATTAAAATATTTTTTCGACCTCGAATTTGTGGTCCTGAAACCACTATTTCGACTAGGGTCTAAACCGGGCTGTTACATTGGAGACCAGGTACTGTTAGATAAAATGGATCCTCGAGTTGTCACTTCAAAGCCTAATGTAAACGGAGCAACTCCCTTTACGATACTAAATGTCTTCCTATACGGTACAGTCGAGGTAACTCATTCTAAATTTGATACTTTTAAGGTAAATAGTACTCGACTTAAACCTTATTTTGATGTTAGAACTGATAGCAGGAGAGAGGAGTTTCAACTCCTCAAACCACCATGACCATGCGAATGAGAGGTAAGTCGAGCTTAAAGTCTAAATAAGCGCTTCTCGGGAGGCAACCCAAGCACTAACCCTACTAATTAGTTTATTTTTGCTTCTTTTCATGTTTAAATGCAGGTTTTTGACCCACACGGCCTGGACACACGAGCGTGTCCTTGGCCGTATGGAAACAGGGCTAAAATTTTCCCAAAAATCGAAAGAGACACGGCCTTAAATTAAACCACACGGGCGTGTGACACGGCCGTGTGGACCACACGGCCTGGACACACAGGAGTGTCCTAGGCCATGTGAAACCTAGAACAAATTTTTTTGAATTTTAAAACAAGTCAGAGAGTTACACGGGCAAGGCACACGGCCGTGTGCGAGACACGGCCTAGCCACACGGGCGTGGAAGAAGCGAATGATGATATACATGGCCGTGCGACTCGGCCGTGTGAAGACTGGGCTATTTTTTTCCCTCGACGAACACGGGTTGAAAAGAAGCCACATGGGCGTGTGACACGGCCGTGTAGCCCAACAGGGACCCTCACAAAACCGTGTCACCCCATAAAAACCCTAACCCCTTTTCTCTTTTCTTATTTTGTCTTCTTATTTTATCTTATTTTTATTTCTATTTCTATTTCTATTTCTATTTTTATTTTTATTTTATTTGTCTATTATGTTCTTATTATCTTTTAAAGACTCGTCTATTATATTTTGAACTATATTTTAGTTATTATGGTTGTTCCTAATTGAGTAATCCTTTAATCTTCTCCACCAGTTGTGTTTATTTTCTTAATAGCTTGCTTAGAATCATGCACTACATTTAGCCTTCTCTACAATTCCGCTAGTCACTAATTTGAGGACTTCATCCAAATTCAGGGCAGTTTCACTTCTCTCCCTCTCTTATGATATTCTACTTATACTGTCATTATATATATTCATACATTGAGGACAATGTTCATCTTAAGTGTGGGAAGGTTATTTATATGATTATTAGAAAATCCCTGAATTATGTCTTGTATTCAAGTAATTTTCTCATATTACTATTAGAATGAATTCTTATTGATTTGTGATTATCATTGATGTGTTTTAGATTAAATTCATAGGTAATTGTGCATTGATTATTTAAACTTTAAGACATTAGAGAATCAAGCATGAGAAGTCTATTTTCAGAATTAAAAATTTTAGGTTGTTTCCCTAAATTGAGGTATTACCTTGAAGTTTGAAATTTGCAAGATTGACATAAAAAACCATAATTTTTGTGAGATTTTGATCTTTTAAGAGCATACACTTTTCTTGCTCACTTTATTATTGGTTATGAGTGTGTCAATATTGATTTGTTATTCTAGAACTTGATTCGATTATGCATGTCGAGACCACACTTTTGATTTGATATACTGAGATGATAAAGGCAATTAGGTTTTAACCCACTTATCCCATTAAAAGCCTACCTTCATAATTAACCCTTAGTGAACCCCTTTGAGCCTAATAACTCATTTCTTGATCTACCCTTAATATTAACCCATAACTCATTCTTTTTAATTCATTGAGAATTTTTCCTATTGTATTGACCCCCTTTTTGTCGAGATTTGATTTGGTCAGTTGCCTAACTATGTTCTTTTTTTTCAGTTGTTAAATTATCTCTTTTTATCCACAACTCAAAAAAAAAAGAAAAAAGAAAAAGAGAAGTGAAGTGAAGTGAAAAAAAAGTAAAAGTAAAAAAAATGAAAAAAATATGTACATTTATTTTAATTATTACTAGTTCTATGTTATTTGAGCTCAAACGGTTAATTTCACATTTTGAGAAGAAGCTCGTGTTATTATTGATAAGTTTTCAATTGATGTAATTTGTAACAGTCCGGTTTAGACCCTAGTCATAATAGTGGTTTCGGGACCACAAATCTGAGTCAGAAAAATATTTTAATATTATTTTCCATGCTTATAGTATGTGAATTGACATGTGTGAAATTTCTGTGATTTAATTTATCCGTTTCTGTGCTTAATTTGAGAAAAGGACTAAATCGCGTAAAATGCAAAAGTGCCTTGATAATTGTTAAAGTGTTTTAATGCCATGTTCTTTTAATATGAAGGCCTTAAAATGAAATTAGGCGATTTTTTTATAGTATGGATGGTTTAAGGCATGTTTATTAAGTGTTTATAATTTATTCATTAAGGTTAATTTAGTAATTGTGTTAAATAATGTAATATAATAAAATAAAAGCATGAAAATGGCCATTATCATCCATCTTCCACCGAAAATTAGAAAAGAAAAAGAAGGTTTGAAGCTTGTGATATTCGGCCATGGATGTTCTTTGAATCAATGTTAGTTTTTGACCGGTTTTTGATAATTTCTACGTTTTTGTAATCGTTGCTTTGAATACTTCAAAACCCATGCCTTAATTTTGTGAATTGATGATGATTTTGAAATGTGCCATTGATGAATTCATGAGTTTTGTGATGTTTGAGGATGAAATATGAAAGATATGTGATAGGTTAACATAGTTTGTCTTTGGACTTTTGGTGAATTTGAGTAAGTTGGAGTAAATTGGGAAAATAATATTTTGAGGGACAAAAAGGTGAAATAAATGAAATATATGGACTTGTATGAATCTTGTGAAAATTCGGCTAAGCATGGGTAATATGGAATTTTGTGTATTTTGTGATTTTATGAAATAGGGACTAAAATGTCAAAATGTGAAAATATGAGGGCTAATTTGTAAATTGCCCCAAATGTGTGTTTTTGGAATGAATTGAATAAATTGGTGAATAAAAGAGTTAAATTTGAATATGTATAGATCAATAACCAAAGAAAACGGATTTAGATCGAGGAAAGTCGAACGTGATCGAGTAGTCAAATCCGTCCGTTTATTTGAATCCGAGGTAAGTCTATATAAAAATAAATGTATTTGAATTGGTTTATTTATGTACCTATGAATTTTAATTGTGACGAATGTGTACGGAATGATGTATATATGAAATTCAAGGGAGTATCGATAAAGTGTCAATATCCGAAAAGTCCCGTACGAACCTAGGAATAGATAGGATTTTATATGTCATGACATATGTTTCTGATATGTGATATCGTGTAAGACCTCGTCTTGGACGTTGGCATCGATTTGAGATATACGTGTAAGACCATGTCTGGGACATCTGCATCGATTCGATTTGCGTGTAAGACCATGCGGGACAAATGGCATCGATATTTGGTTACATGTAAGACCACGTCTGGGACGTTGGCATTGTACGATTATTCCGAGTATCCTATTTGATTCCGGATGGTTCAACGGGCAAATCTGAGAAACGAAAGACTATGTGAAATGTATAACCGAATCAGGTATGTTTGAAATATACACTATGTATGTGTATGAAAGGTAAGTATATATATGAACTTACCTAGGTGAAATATGTGCTTAGATATGATGAAATAAAATGTGATATATGTGAAAATGTGCTATGGTCAAATGAGGTATTTGGAGACATAATATTGTTGGTAAGAAATTGTTATACCAAAGAGCCAAGAATGAATTAAGAATTTGCAAATGATATATACATATATGAATGATTTTGTGTTTGATATGATATTTAATGTTTATATGTTAAGTTTATTTGTATATGGCTTACTAAGCTTTTGAAAGCTTACTTTGTGTGTGCTTGCATTGTTTTATAAATCGTTAAAGCTACGGAAGGCTCGGTGTAACACCTCAAAACCGCTCAAAACGTTATGACCAAATCTGGGTTGTCACAGGAATATTAGATTTAAAATTTTTGACAAAACATCGTGATTTGAGAAATTATTTTTGTTTGGAGAATCCATGTTAAGGCCATTTTCAAAGGAATCTGTTTGACTACATATACTCTACCATTTTCTCATTAAGTTAATTAGGAGCTAAAAACGAGTTTATTTTACCAAAACCGAACTTAGAAAATTTCGAAAGGTGTTAATCGAAATGAATGTTCAGGTGCGTGATCTTTGGAAATAATATTTGTGATGGTAAGAAAAATTCCAATTTTAAATTATTTATGGCTTGTTATCCAATCGTTGAACTTTTGGAAAACCTCTTTTTATGTTTTTAAGAAAACCCTGTTTTTCGATAATTCATAACATATATAAAACCAGCATGTAAACAAAACCCCAAAAATAAAGTTAAAGCGGCCTTATTACAAAATAAAATCCCGAGATAGAAATAAGTTTAAAATAAAGTTCGAGTTTACTAGAGAACTCGCAATGCATGGCCACCTCGAGTCTGTCCCGGCTCCAAAACCCGCCACCTACCGATTACCTGCAAGATTAACAAAGGGGTGAGTCATCGAGACTCAGTGTGTAAATCCCCGTGAAACGCAAACCGGGCCTTAGCCCGCTCAGTACGACATATGTCTCATGTATGCAATGCAGCCCAACCCAGTCTAGCACTCCATCCAAACACCCGTGGCATTATGCCACTGTGGTTCATGGCCATCGTGGTCCCAGACCACTCGTGACAGCAGTCACTCGTGAAAAAGTCACTAATACATATAATCGTAATAACCCATCGTGGTCTTAGACCACCGTGGACGATCTCTGATATGTTTATGATTACATGGGGCCAACCCACTGTGGTCTTAGACCACCGAGACAAGTCACTGATATAAGCATACGTGGTTTCAACCATCGTGGTACTTAGACCACTCGTGACAATAGTCACTTGATTATCACCTCTTCCTCCATTCAATTCCCGAGCCCATGCTCTCTTCATCATGCCAAATATGAATGCAACATACTCTTAATGGGAAACAGTTAATAACAACATACATGCATACAATCAAAAATATCATCATCGAAGACTTACCCAGTATCTCCAACCTTACCCATAAGGGTATCTCGACTATCAGATTAGCTATTTCGGCTTTCAGCCATTACAGTTAATAATACAACCACAAGATACGTGTGAGTAATACACACCTGATAACATGTAACACTAAGCTTTCTACGTCGACACTTTCGTTAGCAGGGACAACGGCTATCTGTCTATCCCAGGCAGACGTCGGCTCTCTACCACAGCCCGACGAAAAATCCCGAATCGCCGACACAGCACGCTTCTTAAACTTAGGAATAGGGGTTACGGATACGCTCCCCTCCCTGGCTTGATCGTTCCTTGTATCCATGAAATGGACTCGATCAGAGATCAAAGAGAACCTCTAATCAAGAGATTCGGTTAAGATAGACTATAATCAGAAAAGAGTCCAAAAACGCAAGACTAAAGAACTCTTTACCTTAAGAATCCAAATAGAGTGATTTAATCGACAAACAGCAACCCCTTGGCTTTGGACTACAAATCGCTTGACTTAACAATAGAACCGATTGCAAAGATCCCCCCTGACCAACGATTCCTAGCACCTTACTATGTGATGTTCGACTTGGAGCAAAGAATGTAAGAAACAAATTCAGTTGTTTACAAAATAGGTTCGGCTTCACCATGAAAAGAAAGAACAGAGGGATTGATCATGAGAAAAATAAAAGAGAGATCCTTACCTTAAAGCAGAGATACCGATTAACACACAAGATGTTTCGGCTATGGTGTTTAAGAGAAGAGCAAAGAAGGTGACAAAGTTTCGGCAAGAGAGGTGACTTCAGAGGGTTTCGACTTGTGAAGAAGGTAGCAAAAGAAAATGAAACCAAAATGTGAAGGGTGGATGATAATGGAAGATTCGGCCAATGGGTGTTTGGTAACCTTGAAGAAAAGAAAAAGAAGACACGAATGATGAGGTTTGTACTTAAGAGAAAAGATTAGAAAAGAGTTGAAAAAAAAACACCAAAATGAAATGAGGGGAACTCTTAGATGCACTAGAGAAAATCGGCACACACTAGAACCAGGCAACCCGAAAAAAATAAAAACCAAAGACTCTCTCCTAACATTTGGCACACCTCAAGCTAGCACTAAACCGAATCCTCTCCCCCCACTTCAAGCTTCCCACATTCGGCCACCACTCCACCAACACCAAATCCCATATTTTTCTCCTACCTTCACTCCCCTCCAACAATTTGAATCGGTTTGACCAATTCAAACTCCACCACCTTCTCATGGCCACCCATTCAAACGCTTTGACTCCTTCAACACTCATCCTTGAAGAGCCCTTGCCGAATCCACCACTCTAGCTCCCTAGGCGCAAAAAAATAGAGTTTCTGAATGCTGTTAGTGCGACTTGAACTCTTTCTCCCTGCTGCTCCTTTGTGATGCCACTTCCATGCACTCTAAGTGGCGTCTCCTTGCCACCTTACCACCTCTTTTCTTGTGTTATCAAACACAAGTATTTATTCTTAAGACCTGCCTCTGCTAGCTCCCCCCTAAAGAGCCTAAAAATAGAATTTTAACCAAGGCTCAAGCTTTACCCCGAGCCTTCCCGGGACCCCCAAACACACAAAAATAACAACAAGACATGCCAAACACATATCAACACAAAATAATGCAGAGCCCCTAATTCCAGGATGTTACAGTTCTACCCCCTTAAAGAAATTTCGGCCTCGAAATTTACCTGGTCAAAAGAGATGAGGGTATTGCTGTCGTATCACATCCTCTGGCTCCCACTTGGCTTCCTCTAAACCGTGATTCTGCCACAACACTTTAACCAACGGAACCGTCTTTCCCCGTAACATCTTAATATCTCGGTCTAGGATTTGAACTGGTTCCTCCTCAAAGGATAAATCAGGTCTTACTTCAATTTTCTCCACTGGCACTATATAAGATGGATCCGAACGGTAGCGCCTTAACATCGAGACATAGAATACATCATGAATCTGCCCCAATTCCGTAGGTAACTCGAGCTGATAAGCTACTGGTCCCACACGCTTCAACACACGATAAGGCCCGATGAACCTAGGGTTCAACTTGCCCTTTCGTCCAAACCTTAGGACTTTCTTCCACGGTGAAACTTTTAGGAAAACCCGATCACCCACTGCAAATTCTATATCCTTACGCTTCAGATCCGCATAAGATTTCTGCCTATCAGAAGCTTCCTTTAATCGAGTTCGAATCAGCTTAACCTTTTCCTCTATTTTCGCAACCAATTTCGGACCCAATAACTGTCGCTCACCCAACTCTGTCCAGCAAGTAAGAGTGCGACACTTCCGACCATATAACGCTTCATAGGGTGCCATCGAATTTGGATTGATAGTCGTTATTGTACGCGAGTCGCCGTGGTAGGAACTCCTCCCAACTACCCCAAGTCAATAACACAACCTTTCAACATGTCTTCCAAGATCTGAATTACCCTCTCGGATCGACCATCGATGCCGTGGATGAAACTGTTGTCTTTGAAATCCAATCTTGTACCCAACACTTGATGCAACGCCTTCCGAACCTCGACGTAAACACGGGGTTTCGCATGCGATATGATAGACACGGTACCCCATGCAACCTCACAATTTACGCTACATAAAGCTTGGCTAACTTCGTAGTGAATAATCAACCCGAACGGTATGAAGTGAGAGCGGACCAATCAACCGATCCACAATTACCCACACCGAATCTTTCTTCGTAGGCGTAAGGGGTAGCCCACTCACAAAGTCCATCGTTATCCTCTCCCACTTCCAAAGTGGAATCTTTATCGGATGTAGCAACCTCAAGGTAATCGATGTTCGCCTTTACCTGGCGACACGCGGGCACCTACCCACAAACTCGGTAACCTCTTGCTTCTGCACCGGCCACCAAATCTGTTCACGCAAATCTCGATACATCTTACTCCCGCTAGGATGCATAATATATGGGCTACTATGCGCTTCCTGAAGAATCTTCTGCCTCAATTCGGAATCCCTCGGCATACAAGCCTTTCCTCGAAAGCATAATACCCCATCACTGTTCACACTGAAATCTTCTGTCTCACCACTTGCCACTAGTGAAATTTAGGGCTTAGCGATTCATCTAATAAATTGTTTCTCCTTTATCCGATCGACCAAGGAGGCTTCACTTGATTCAATTTAGCACACTTCCATCATCATACAAGTTTGAGATGGGCGAACATTGCCTCGTGTCCGATATCACTTTACGACTCAACGCTGCTCGCCACAACGTTAGCTTTACCCGAGTGGTACTCAATCGAACAATCATAGTCCTTTAGCAATTCAACCCACCTTCACTGCCTTAAATTCAACTCCTTCTGGGTAAGGAGATATTTCAGGCTCTTATGGTCGGTGTAGATAATGGACTTCTCTCCATACAGGTAATGTCTCCAAATCTTCAGAGCAAACACCACCGCGGCTAACTCCAGATCATGCGTGGGATAATTCACTTCATGCGGTCTCAGCTGCCGAGATGCATATGCTATCACCTTCCTCTCTTGCATCAACACACATCCTAACCCCGTGTGCGACGCATCGCAGTAAACAACAAACTCCTTCCCAGCCTCAGGCTGAATCAACACTGGAGCCTCAGTCAAGATCTTCTTCAACTTCTCAAAACTTTCCTGCTGCTTATCTGACTAGACAAACGGTACCCCTTTCCGTAACAACTTGGTTAACGGTGCAGCTATTAGTGAGAACCCCTCAACAAACCTTCTGTAGTACCTAGCTAACCCAAGAAAACTTTGAATTTCTGCCACAGACTTAGGCAGTTTCCAGTCCAACACGGCCTCAATTTTCCGGGGATCAACCCTAATTCCCTCAGCAGACACAACATGTCCCAGAAAGGTAACTTCCCTCAGCCAGAATTCACACTTACTGAATTTGGCGTACATCTGTTTTTCTCTTAGAATCTGCAGAACCACCCGAAGATGCGAATCACGTTCCTCTTCCGAACTTGAATAGACCAAAATATCGTCTATAAACACCATGACAAACCGGTCTAGATAGGGTTGGAATACTCGGTTCATCATGTCCATGAACGTAGCTGGTGCATTCGTCAACCCAAACGGCATCACCAAGAACTCGTAGTGACCATAACGAGTTCGGAAAGCTGTCTAATGAATATCTGCCTCCTTGACCTTAAGCTGGTGATAACCTGACCTCAAATCTATCTTTGAAAAGACCGAAGCGCCTCGCAACTGATCGAACAGATCGTCTATCCTAGGCAACGGGTACTTGTTCTTAATCATTAGCTTGTTCAGTTGCCTATAATCAATGCACATCCGCATCAACCCGTCCTTCTTCTTAACAAATAGCACCGGCGCTCCCCAAGGTGACAAATCGGGTCGAGATAAAACCCGGTCCAACGGTTCTCGAATTTGGGCTTTCTGGGCCCACCAATTCCTTCGGCGCCATTCTATATGGGGCAATAGACACTGGCGCTGTCCCCGAAAGAAGATCAATACCGAATTCCACCTCGCGATCCAGAGGTAACCCTGGAAGTTCTTCTAGAAAAACATCAGAGAATTCCCCCACTGTCCTATCATCCTTTACAGTCAACTCCTTTGCCTCCAAAGTACTGACAAAAGTTAAGAACGCCTCGCATCCTTTTCTCACCATTCTTTCAGCCTTTAAAACAGACACTACATTGGACAAGTAGTTCCTCCTTTCGCCTATCACTAAGACTTCGTTATCCTCAAGAGTCCTTAACACAATGCGCTTAGCAGCACAATCCAAGTTTGCTCGATATCTCACTAACCAGTCCATACCTAAAATCAAATCGAACTCGCCAAACGGCAGTTCCATTAAATCAGCCGGGAAAACCATCCCTTGTACTTCTAGAGGCACACTCCTAAAGAGTTTGTTCACCACTATAGATTGTCCTAAAGAGCTAAGTACAGTCATCTCCCTAGAAGCAATCTCAGAGTCTATGTTCAGAGTTCCAGACACAGTACTAGCAACATAGGAATGTGTTGACCCAACATCAATCAGTGCAGTAAAAGGCAATCCGTAAATAAGGAACGTACCGGTTATGACGTCTGGTGCATCGCCCTCCTCTCGGCGTCTAGCTGCATAGACCAACCCAGGCTATCTTGCATTCGTGTTCCCAGCACCTCTGCCCGGTGCTCCACGTCCATGACCAAAACCATTTCCACCTCTGGCCGGACCACGACCTCTCTGTGGCTGCTGACCACCTCTACCAGGCTGAACATAATTCTAGCCCACTGGCCACGTTTTGTTTGGCTCTTGTGGACAATCCCTTACCCGATGATCCACTGATCCACATCTGTAGCATCCATTACTTCTTACCCAGCACTCTCTTAAATGAAACTTCCCACATGTAGCATATTGCTATGGCCGACCGGCAACAACAGGCCTTGCATCTCGACCCGGCCCATCCAACCTAGGCCTCTTCTAAAAATTCCCAGTAGATCCTGACGGTCTAAAGCTTCTCTTATTCCTACCCTTGTCCCTATCTTGATTCTGCCTTTCAGATCGCTTTGCCTCTTCGGCTATCTTAACCTTCTCAACCAAAATGGCGAATTCCCTTTCCCGTTGCGGAGCTATCAGTACTCGCAACTCATCCCTCAGACCATCTTCAAATCGAACACAACGTTCATGATCTGTGGACACAATTCCCCGGGCATACCGACTAAGATGTAGGAATTCCGCCTCATACTCGGCTACTGTCTTACTCTCCTGAACCAAATTAAGGAATGCCTTCCGCTGAGCGTCCACATAGCTCGACCCAATGTATTTCCCTTAGAATGCAGACTTAAAGAAATCCCAGTTAATGCAGTCCACTGCTGTACCATCTCTAACCGTGAGCCACCATTTGTAAGCCTCATCTCGGAGAAGAGACACAACTCCTTTCAGTTTCTCTTCAGCGGTGCAGTCAAGATCATCCATAATCCGTTCCACTGCTTCTAACCAGTACTCGGCTACATTAGGAGCCACACCAGAAATACCCCTAAACACCTCAGCCCTATTGGCTCGAAGTCGCTCCGACACAGATTTCCGAGCCACTGATCCCGTGCTCGCTCCAGCAACTCTTTCCAAGACGTGCAACATAGCCTGAGACACCGCATCGTCTCCACCAGTTTGGTCCTAAAATTCTGTTTCTACCACTGGTGATGGTGGTATCTCATCTTCCGGCCCATGCCCAGATTCCGAAGGCTCAGCCCCAACATCTCAGCCTCTTTCACGGCCTCGAATACCGCATCCACATCCTCTAGTACTCATTACTACTAATGCGATTTAATCTGATTAAAAGTTTTATGAGTTAGTGTTTTCTTCCACCGTTTTATTACAGAGCAGTTTTATGAGAATAGCATTATGAGTAATTCTCGCCAATTCATACATACCTAAGGTTTCAGTCTCTAGAGTTACATTTCTCAGTATAAGTAATTATAGCATATTACACTTACTTCATATAAACAATCAATAGTCAGGAGAATTACCGTGTGGATTTGGTGCCGGAGACTCAGGTGCCATGCTTCCAGAAAACATGTATATTTCTAAACTATTTTTTAAACCATCTTTTGAAACGTGTTTGAACCTCATACCCACAGTCGAGTTTTTGAAACCAGGCTTTGATACCAAAATTGTAACACCCCAAACCCGGTCAAAACGTTATGACCAAATCTGGGTTGTCACAGGAATATTAGATTTAAAAATTTTGACAAAACATCGTGATTTGAGAAATTATTTTTGTTTGGAGAATCCATGTTAAGGCCATTTTCAAAGGAATCTGTTTGACTACATATACTCTACCATTTTCTCATTAAGTTAATTAGGAGCTGAAAACGGGTTTATTTTACCAAAACCGAACTTAGAAAATTTCGAAAGGTGTTAATCGAAATGAATGTTCAGGTGCGTGATATTTGGAAATAATATTTGTGATGGTAAGAAAAATTCCAATTTTAAATTATTTATGGCTTGTTATCCGATCGTTGAACTTTTGGAAAACCTCTTTTTATGTTTTAAAGAAAACCCCACTTTTCGATAATTCATAACATATATAAAACCAGCATGTAAACAAAACCCCAAAAATAAAGTTAAAGCGGCCTTATTACAAAATAAAATCCCGAGATAGAAATAAGTTTAAAATAAAGTTTGAGTTTACTAGAGAATCCGAATAGAGTGATTTAATCGACAAACAGCAACCCCTTGGCTTTGGACTACAAATCGCTTGACTTAACAACAGAACCGATTGCAAAGATACCCCCTGACCAATGATTCCTAGCACCTTGCTATGTGATGTTCGGCTTGGAGCAAAGAATGTAAGAAACAAATTCAGTTGTTTACAAAATAGGTTCGGCTTCACCATGAAAAGAAAGAACAGAGGGATTGATCATGAGAAAAATAAAAGAGAGATCCTTACCTTAAAGCAGAGATACTGATTAACACACAAGATTTTTCGGCTATGGTGTTTAAGAAAAGAGCAAAGAAGGTGACAAAGTTTCGGCAAAAGAGGTGACTTCAGAGGGTTTCGGCTTGTGAAGAAGGTAGCAAAAGAAAATGAAACCAAAATGTGAAGGGTGGATGATAATGGAAGATTCAGCCAATAGGTGTTTGGTAACCTTGAAGAAAAGAAAAAGAAGACACGAATGAGGAGGTTTGTAATTAAGAGAAAAGATTAGAAAAGAGTTAAAAAAAAACACCAAAATGAAATGAGGGGAACTCTTAGATGCACTAGAGAAAACCGGCACACACTAGAACCAGGCAACCCGAAAAAAATAAAAACCAAAGACTCTCTCCTAACATTCGGCACACCTCAAGCTAGCACTAAACCAAATCCTCTCCCCCCACTTCAAGCTTTCACCATTCGGCCACCACTCCACCAACACCAAATCCTATATTTTTCTCCTACCTTCACTCTCCTCCAACAATTTGAATCGGTTTGACCGATTCAAACTCCACCACCTTCTCATGGCCACCCATTCAAACACTTTGACTCCTTCAACACTCATCCTTGAAGAGCCCTTGCCGAATCCACCACTCTAGCTCCCTAGGCGCAAAAAATAGAGCTTCTGAATGCTGTTAGTGTGACTTGAACTCCTTCTCCCTGCTGCTTCTTTGTGACGCCACTTCCATGCACTCTAAGTGGCATCTCTTTACCACCTTACCACCTCTTTTCTTGTGTCATCAAACACAAGTATTTATTCTTAAGACCTACCTCTGCTAGCTCCCCCCTAAAGTGCCTAAAAATAGAATTTTCACCAAGGCTCAAGCTTTACCCCGAGCCTTTCCGGGACCCCCAAACACACCAAAATAACAACAAGACATGCCAAACACACATCAACACAAAATAATGCAGAGCCCCTAATTCCAGGATGTTACACTCGGGGATCGTCGAGGATCGTCATCACACTATCCAATCATATTTTGGTACCTTTTTAATATGCACATAGTTAAGTATGGCATGTATAGTATAGTTGAAATGGTTATGTTTTGAAAAGTGTATAAAAGTTATGTGATATGGCTTGTTAATGGTTGTGCATTTGGTAATATTGATCTATATTTTGTGATGCAAAGTTGGTATGTTATTGATGAGAAGATGTCACATTGTAGTGGTAAGTTGTGGATGAAACATGCATGGAAATGCTTGTGATTTAGTTGAGCTAAATGGCACATAAGATATTGTGTTTGAAATGTTTTTGAATGGGTAGAAAAGATAGTCAATTTGATATGTTTTGGTTGCTATAAGTGTTTGGAATGATGCTTGTATGTGCTTGTAGGGTAAGCCCAAAGTGTGGGTGGAATTTTGGCCTTGCAAATGGCCTATAATTGCCCACACGGTTGAGCACACGGGCGTGTGGCTCGACCGTGTCCTTCGTGGTTGTAATTCAAAACAAGTCAGATTTGACCACGGGCTGGACACACGGGCGTGTGACTGGCCGTGTGGTGCAAGCAAGTGTCGACCACGGGTGAGGCACACGGGCGTGTCTCAGGCCGTGTGGACAAGTCAGTATGTATGCCCTGTTTTGCCACGGTTCAGACACATGGGCGTGTCTGAGGCCGTGTGAGGCACACGGCCTGCCCACACGGGCGTGTGACCTCTGTAACTTTGAAAAAATGTCTGATTTTCAGAAAAATTTTATATGTGTTAGATTTAGTCCCGGCCCCTTTCTAAAGCATGTTTAAGGTCTCGAAGACCTCATTAAGGGACTATATGCTTGTATTCTGTTATGATTTGACGATGATATACTTTATGATACGATATGTTTGTAAAAGTTTCCGATTGTCCGGTAATGCCTCTTAACCCTAGACCGGCGATGGTTACGGGTTAGGGGTGTTACATTTGATTGGTATCAAAGCTACGGTTTAGTCGATTCTCGGACTAACGTAGCGTGTTAGAGTCTAGCTATACATGCCATATATACGAACTATTATAGTATGATGAATTCTGACGTATAAAATGTGTTTTCGTATAGTAAATGAATCCCGAAAGAGCTGTAGCTGACGATGTTGAACGCAATGCGCCTGCTCCCGCTCAAGGGACAGGACCATCTGATTCAAGACCGGCTATTAGCGGTCAAGAAGGAGAGGCCAAACAAGCCTTCTTCCAAATGATGAATGAGTGGTTCGCTTAGTACATTAGAACTAATCCGGCTGTTCCACAACCTCCGCCCCCATCTAATCCTCCTTAAACTTCTGTTGTGCCTCCGGTTATGAATTTGAATCTTATGAATAGGCCTTCGGTCAATAAAATCTGCAAATATGGGTCTGAAGAGTTCAGCGCCACTAATGAAGATGATGCTGAGAGATCCGAGTTTTGGCTCGAGAACACAATCTGAGTGTTCGATGAAATATCTTTGACTTCTGATGAATGTCTGAAATGTGTCGTTTCTTTACTACGAGATGTAGCTTATCAGTGGTGGAAAACCTTGATTTCTTTTGTTCCAAAGGAACGTGTTACATGGGATTTCTTCCAGTCTGAATTCCGGAAGAAATACATCAGCCAGAGATTTATAGATCAAAAACAGAAAGAGTTTCTAGATTTGAAATAGGGTCATATAACTGTCACCAAATACGAACGAGAATTTGTGAGATTAAGTCAATATGCTCGGGAATGTGTTTCAACAGAAGCGATAATGTGTAAAAGATTTGAAGATGGCCTAAATGAGGATATCCATTTGTTAGTTGGGATATTAGAAATAAAAGAGTTTGTTGTGCATGTTGATAGAGCATGTAAAGCTGAGGCACTCGGGAAAGATAAAAGAAAAGCTGAGACAGAAGCTAGAGATGTGAGAAAGAGATTTTCGAATAAACCATTTCAGTCTGTTTCAAAGAAATTCAGAGATGAATATAGCCGTTCAAAGGCTAGTGTGGGACATTCAGACAGAGATCGTGCTAGATCGCAGTCGAACTTCAAAGCTCCAGCAACTTCAGTAGCTAGTGTGGGAAATGTCCGATCTGAACGGCCTAAAAGTAAGCATTGTGGTAAAAAACATCCGGGAAGTTGTAGATTAAATTATCGAGCTTGTTTTAGATGCGGATCATTAGACCATTTCATTCGAGACTGCCCAGAGTCTGTTGAATAAGAGATCGTTCAAAATTCGAGGTTAAATAATGTTTCAGTTAGAGCTAGACCGTCTCGAAACACAAGAAATGTCAGTGGTGGCCAAAGAACTACAAAAGATACAGTTGCTGTAACACCCCAAACCCGGCCCAGACGTTATGGCTGATTCTGGCGTGTCACATCAAAACGTCGTTCAAAAACTGAGTTTGTCGTTAAAAGTTCATTTCTATGTTTAAATCCTTTTGCTTGAGTTTAGCAAATCATCTCGTCAAAAATGTTTACTTAATGTCGCATTGATACTTTAGGTTATTCCAATTATGAAGCTACTAAAGTTTAAAATATAAAATGTACATTTTTAAGTGTTTTTGAAAATAGTTGTTAATTTTGAAAATTCGTGTTTAGCAGTTTTAAATAAGGAAATCTAAAGCCCATTTAAAAATTTAATCCCTCAAAGGCCTTATAATAGAATTAAAACCCAAAATATAAAATTCAAATAAAAAGTCTGTAGCAGAGCATCAGCGGTTGTGTGGCCACCTCCGAGTCTCTCGCAGCTCCAAATCGCCTAAGGCTAGGGATTACCTGCACAGGTAGACAGAAGGGTGAGTTTGCGAAAACTCAGTGTGTAATCCCTTATAATACAAACATGCAGATATACGGTATGCAGAAACAGACTGGGCCTGAGCCCATCACAAACACAGTATCAGGTGGACCTTAGCCCATAACAGAACCAGGTGGACCTAAGCCCATTACAGAATCAGTATCAGATGCAGATATGTAAACAAAAATCCAGCCCAATCCAACCAATACACCACCCGCACCAACCAACACACCATGTGGGGATAAGATCGACCCACCCAGCCAACACACAAATCTTAGCACTGGTTGCAGCACTAAGTCAACAGAACGGCTCTGCACCGTAGACAGAATGGCTAAAAGCCATAAATATCGTAGCACCGCTGCCAATTAACAGAACAACTAAAAGCCATACATATCGTAAAAAGGCTGAAATCCTTGTACAGAACGGCAACGGTCGTACACTTCCTCCGTAACAATGTCCCAACCCCATACACAATGTCGTGTATGTCATGCTCAATCATCACAGGTGTATGTAGAATGGCCATGCTCAGTAACAGTCATTTAAACATATATTAAAATCATATCAGTTACACGACCACAGTCAAGTCAGTTAAATTCATAGTCTAAGTCAGTCATTTACCCACAAGGGCAAAACAGTCATTTTGCCCTACAGGGGTATTTCGGTAATTTTACAAATATTGGGGTCTCGGTACTTATTACGACCTCCAAGAGGGTCTATCATCGTTTCGAACGACTTAGATAACCTACACGGCCCGAACAGTATATATGGGCCCAAAATCTACTATTAGGCCCAAGCGGGCCCACACACTCGTGTGGCCTATTTAGTCCAGATTCACATACGGCATCGCGAGCCTCATAAACCAACCTATCAATAATCACTTATCGATGATTTAACCCGTGTGGGGCCCACTAGCCCATTGGGCCCACACGACCCATTTTAGCCATACGAGGCCCATAACGGCCCAAGAGCACGAGAATGCTCATTGTGGCCTCTACAGTCTATCGTCCATGATTGTGGGCTCGGTTTACCACACGAGCGATCCCACGCTCGTGAGGCCTCATATGCCTAGGTTTCGACTTTTCGGCTTTTACCGACTCACAGAGACACAGTCTTCGTCTTTACGACAGTAATGATTTACGGTATACAGATACACACCTGATTACGTAGAGTACTAAAAATCCACGAGCACCATCCTACATTTAAACAAGGTATTTATCAATCGCTTGACCATAGGATCTCAACCTTCCTTGTTAGTTATCTGCATATAAAGCGAATTTAGCAATCAGGATTGCTTATACATATGGGTTGAATCTATGATTATCGGCATAAAGAAAACGCAAACCCCAAACAAGGGAAAAGCATATTCGGCCAATACCAACCCACGACAACATATTCCGGTTCAGATCATTCACTACGAGCAGTATTACCTTCGGTCAAGAACGAAAGAGAAGGGTCCAATCTTTTCTACAGCGCTAGGGAACTCTTCCACTCCTCACGAATTCCTTAAACTCAAAAGAACACCATAACAAAGGTAAAAAAGAAGATAAGAATCGAGATCTAAAGAAATAGAGGAGAAAAGCCGAAAGAGTAGAGATGCATGGACCTACCAATCGATATTCTGCCAACGAAAACTATTTGAGTGACAGGAAAGAGAAGTTAGAATCGAGAGGAAGATGAGATGGTCATCCACCAAGGCTTGAGAGAGAGGGAGAATAGAAGAGAATCGACAATCAAGGACAAGGGAGAGGATTGATGGCACAAACAATATTCAGCTAACAAGGGAGGAAACGTTCAACTACCCAAAACCAAAAATAAGTAAAGGCAAAGTACCAATGAGGGAGAGAAAGGAAGTTGATCCAGCAAGGAACGATTTTGGAGAACAAAAACCCAATTACCCAAATGGACACTAATGGTACTCGGCTACCAAAACACTCAATACACAAAAGGGAGAAAAACAACACAATAAGAGGTAAACGTTTTTGAAATGGAGAGCAAAAATGCACAACCTATTTCGGCACAAGAATAAAAGTCATATGACCGAATTTGCACCATGGGAAACCCAGTTTCAGCCAACCAATACTATACCCCTAATTCCACCCCCCAAATCTCTCAAAACCCCTAATTTGAAACACTTTCAAACTCCTCCAAATCCTTATAAAATGAATCACTCCCCCAAGACCAATTCCACAACCTTCTGAGCAAAATCCCACTACAACACAACCACTAGGTGTCACAACTGCAAAATAAAACCTCCCTTGCTCATCCCAAGACTTGAACCTCAGAACTCTTGCCAGCTGTAACGTCACCTTGCCACTAAACCACCCACTCTCTTTGTGTCACCTTTTACCACATTTTATTCTTAAAGCCTACTTACTTACTCCTAGGGTTTTATTCACCTAAAACCAAAATTTTTGCTAGAGCTCAGGTTTGAACCCAGGACTTCTCGAATACTTCTCAGGACCCTTAACCACTAAAGCAGACATTTAATTGTGTCATTTCCTAGATCACATGAACTTTTATGTAAAGTTTCCTAACCGTTCCATTGCTCAAGGCCCAATGCTTCTAGGCCCACATTCCGGGGCGTTACAATTCTACCCCCTTAAAGAAATTTTGTCCTCAAAATTTCCAACTATCTGAACAACCGCTTAGCTCAATCTACACCACTACGCTCCTGCTGCACACTCTAGTTCCAAATTAAATGTAGTACACTATGTTTTAAGTACGTACCAGTATCCACATCTGGAGCGTCTCTGACCTCTCGGCGGCGTGCTGCATAGACCAAACCTGGTTGCCTCGCCTCAGCTTGACTAGCACCTCTATCTGGTGCTCCACGGCCCACTCCGTTTCCACCCCTAGCCTGACCACGGCCTCCTGGCGGCTGCTGTCCACCTCTCGCTGGCTGAGCAAAACCCTGCCCTGCCGCCTGCATCTGCCCAGGCCTCTGTGGACAATCTCTCACAAAGTACTCCACTGATCCGCACCTAAAACACGTCCCAGTCCTTTTCTGACAGTCACCCCGATGATAGCTTCCACAACCCGCACAAGGCTGTGATCAGTAACAGCAATAGGGGCCCTAACCCAAACTGGCCCTTCCATTCTGGCCTTTTTCTTAGGCCTCCAATCCGAATTGAAGGGTTCTAAATCCCTCTTATCTCTGCTCCTTTCCTTTTCCCGATTTTGACGCTCGGCGCGCTTTATCTCCTCAGTAATCTTAGTTTTCTCTACTAACGCGGCAAAGTCCCGCTCCCTCTGTGGAGCTATCAACACTCGGAGGCTGTCCCTGAGGCCATCCTCAAACCGAACACAGCGCTCGTATTCTGTTGCTACTATTCCTCGGCCATACCGACTAAGTCACAAAAATTCTACCTTGTACTCAGCGTTCTAAATCCCTCTTATCTCTGCTCCTTTCTTTTTCCCAGTTTTGACGCTCGGCGCGCTTTACCTCCTCAGTAATCTTAGTTTTCTCTACTAACACGGCAAAGTCACGCTCCCTCTGTGGAGCTATCAACACTCGAAGGCTGTTCCTGAGGCCGTCTTCAAACCGAACACAGTGCTCGTATTCCGTTGCTACTAATCCTCGGCCATACCGACTAAGTCACAAAAATACTACCTCGTACTCAGCCACAGATCTGTCACCTTGAACCAAATTCAGAAATTCTTTCCTACGAGCGTCGACATAGCTGGCGCCCACATACTTTCCCTGAAACATGGACTTAAAGAATTTCCAGGTCATTCGTTCAGACGGAGTACTTTCTTTTACTGTAAGCCACCACTGATAGGCTTCATCTCTCAACAGGGACACATCACCCTTCAAATTTTGTTTCGCTGTACATTCGAGGTCATCCATAATTCTTTCGGTGGCCTCCAACCAGTATTCTACCACACTCGGGGCCACTCCAGAAACTCCCCTAAAAATCTTTGCTCCATTAGACCGGAGTCGTTCTGTAACTGACCCGCGGCCCACAGTAACGGTATTCGACCCAACAGTATCCGCAACCCTTTCTAGAATCTTCAACATTGCTTGGGATAGTGCATCGTCCCCAGCCGCTCGATCAAGCGACCCTGTCTCAGCTACCGGTGAAGCCGGTGCTTCCCTCGCCTCAACGTTGGGCATGTGGCCTGACGCCGAAGACCCAGCCCTAGCACTACCACGGCCTCTACCACAACCTCTTGCACCTCTTCTAGTGCTCATTTTCTCTTTGCGTATTATCTGAATTAATTTTTTATGCAATTTAGTTACAATTTCAGTAATTAAGTAGATGTCTTATGAGGAACAGTAGTTTAGAGTTTGTTTTTGCATTCGCAAGCTCAATACAGTTTTTCAGTTTACTCTATCTATGGAGTTTCAGTGTAGTGCTACTATCTATAGTAGTTTCTCAGTATAACATTTCAGTCTATAACAGTAAACAGGGTCAGAGAACTTACAGATTTGGTGCCAGAGACTTGGTGTGCCACACTTTTCAGAAAAATACCTCAAAACACTTCACATATTTGAAACAAACCTCTTGTAATAAAATTTTGAAAACCCATTCCACAGTCGAGTTTTACAACTCAGCTCTAATACCACTAAATGTAACACCCCAAACCTGGCCCAGACGTTATGGCTGATTCTGGCGTGTCACATCAAAGCATTGTTCAAAAATTGAGTTTGTCGTTAAAAGTTCATTTCTATGTTTAAATCATTTTGCTCGAGTTTAGCAAATCATCTCGTCAAAAACGTTTACTTAATGTCTGGCATTACTACTTTAGGTTATTCCAATTGCGGAAGCTACTAAAGTTTAAAATATAAAAACGTCTGTTTTTAAGTGTTTTTGAAAATAGTTGTTAATTTGAAAAATTCGTGTTTAGCAGTTTTAAATAAGGAAATCTAAAGCCCATTTAAAAATTTAATCCCTCAAAGGCCTTATAATAGAATTAAAACCCAAAATATAAAATTCAAATAAAAAGTCTACAGTAGAGCATCAGCGGTCGTGTAGCCACCTCTGAGTCTCTCGCGGGTCCAAATCACCTAAGGCTAGGGATTACCTGCACAGTTAGACAGAAGGGTGAGTTTACGAAAACTCGGTGTGTAATCCCTTATAATACAAACAGTCCGATATACGGTATGCAAAAATAGACTGGGCCTGAGCCCATCACAGACACAGTATCAGGTGGGCCTTAGCCCATAACAGAACCAAGTGGACCTAAGCCCATTGCAGAATCAGTATTAGATGCAGATATGCAAACAGAAATCCAGCCCAATCCAACCAATACACCACCCGTACCAACCAACACACCATGTGGAGATAAAATTGACCCACTCAACCAACACACCAAGCTTAGCACCGGTTACGACACTAAGTCAACAGAACGGCTCGGTGCCGTAGACAGAACGTATAAAAGCCATAAATATCACAGCACCGCTGCCGATTAACAGAATAGCTAAAAGCCATAAATATCACAGAAAGGCTGAAAGCCTTGTACAGAACGGCAACGGCCGTACACTTCCTCCGTAACAATGTCCCAACCCCATGCACAATGTCGTGTATGTCATGCTCAAACATCACAGGTGTATGCAGAATGGCCATGCTCAGTAACAGTCATTTAAACATATATTAAAAGCATATCAGTCACACGACCACAGTCAAGTCTGTTAAATTCATAGTCTAAGTTAGTCATTTACCCACAAGGGCAAAACAACCATTTTGCCCTACAGGGGTATTTTGGTAATTTTACAAATATTGGGGTCTCGGTACTTATTACGACCTCCTAGAGGGTCTATCGTCGCTTCGAGCGACTCAAATAACCTACACGACCTGAATAGTGTATATGGGTCCAAAACCCGCTATTGGGCCCAAGTGGGCCCACACGCTCGTGTGGCCCATTTAGTCCAGATTCACATACGGCATCGCGAGCCTCATAAAACAACTTATCAATAATCACTTATCGAGGATTTAACCCGTGTGGGGCCCACTAGCCCATTGGGCCCATACGGCCTATTTTAGCCATACGAGGCCCATAACGGCCCAAGAGCACGAGAATGCTCGTGGTGGCCTCTACAGTCTATCACCTATGATTATGGGCTCGGTTTACCACATGAGCGATCGCACGCTCATGAGGCCTCATATGCCGAGGTTTCGACTTTTCGGCTTTTGCCGACTCATAAAGACACACTCTTTGGCTTTACGACTGTAATGATTTACGGTATACAGATACACACCTGATTACGTAGAGTACTAAAAATCCACGAGCACCATCCTACATTTAAACAAGGTATTTATCAATCGTTTGACAATAGGATCCCAACCTTCCTTGTTAGGTATCTGCATATAAAGCGAATTTAGCAATCAGGATTGCTTATACATATGGGTTGAATCTATGATTATCAGCCTAAAGAAAACGCAAACCCCAAACAAGGGAAAAGCATATTCGGTCAATACCAACCCACGACAACATATTCCAGTTCAGATCATTCACTGCGAGCAGTATTACCTTCGGTCAAGAACGAAAGAGAAGGGTCCAATCGTTTCTACACCGCTAGGGAACTCCTCCACTCCTCAAAAATTCCTTAAACCTGAAAGAACACCATAAAAAAGGTAAAAAAGAAGATAAGAATCGGCATCTAAAGAAATAGAGTAGAAAAGCCGAAAGAGTAGAGATGCAGGGACCTACCAATCGATATTCTGCCAACGAAAACTATTTGAGTGACAGGGAAGAGAAGTTAGAATCGAGAGGAAGATGAGATGGTCATCCACCACGGCTTGAGAGAGAGGGAGAATAGAAGAGAATCGACAATCAAGGACAAGTGAGAGGATTGATGGCACAAACAATATTCGACTAACAAGGGAGGAAATGCTCGGCTACCCAAAACCAAAAATAAGTAAAGGCAAAGTGCCAATGAGGGAGAGAAAGGAAGTTGATCCAGAAAAGAACGATTTTGGAGAACAAAAACCCAATTACCCGAATAGAAACCAATGGTACTCGGCTACCAAAACACACAATACACAAAAGGGAGAAAAATAGCACAACAAGAGGTAAACATTTTTGAAATGGAGAGTAAAAATGCACAACCTATTTCGGCACAAGAATAAAAGTCATGACCGAATTTGCACAATGGGAAACCCACTTTCGGCTAACCACTACTATAACCCTAATTCTACTCCCCAAATCTCTCAACACCCCTAATTTGAAACACTTTCAAACTCCTCCAAATCCTTATCCCATGAATCACTCCTCCAAGACCAATTCTACAACCACCTGAGTAGAATCCCACTACAACACAACCACTAGGTGTCACAACTGCAAAATAAGACCTCCATTGCTCATCCTAAGACTTGAACCTCAGACCTCTTGCCAACTGTAACGCCACCTTGCCACTAGACCACCCACTCTCTTTGTGTCACCTTTTACCACATTTTATTCTTAAAGCCTACTTACTTACTCCTAGGGTTTTATTCACCTAAAACCAAATTTTTTGCTAGAGCTCAGGTTTGAACCCAGGACTTCTCTAATACTTCTCAGGACCCTTAACCACTAAAGCAGACATTTAATTGTGTCATTTTCTAGATCACATGAACTTTCATACATAGTTTCCTAACCGTTCCCTTACTCAAGGCCTAATACTTCTAGGCCCACATTCTGGGGCGTTACAGTTGCGAGGTCTGAAGCTAGGGCACCTGCCAGAGCTTACGCCATCCGAGCCCGTGAGGAAGCTTCATCTCCAGATGTTATTACGGGTACATTTACTCTTTATGATACTTCTGTGATTGCATTGATAGACTCAGGATCTACTCATTCGTATGTATGCATGAACTTAGCATCCAGTAAGACTTTGCCTGTAGAGTCTACTGAATTTGTTATTAGAGTATCGAACCCCTTTGGTAAAAGTGTCCTGGTTGACAAAGTATGCAAGAACTGTCCGTTGATGTTTTGAGATGTTTACTTTTCGGCTGATCTAATGCTATTACCTTTTGATGAGTTTGATATAATTTTGGGTATGGATTGGCTAACATTGCATGATGCTGTTGTGAACTGCAAAAAAAAAAAAACTATTGATTTGAGATGTCAGAAAGATGAAATAGTTTGGATTGAATCTAATGATTTGAATGGACTACCGGCTGTGATATCAGTGATGAAAGCTCAGAGTTATGTGAAAAGGGTTGCAAAGCCTATTTTGCCTATGTGATTGATTCGAGAGCGACTGAAAAGAAAGTTGAATCTGTGCCAGTTGTTTGTGAATTTCTTGACATATTTCCTGAAGAATTACCGGGATTGACTCCGATACGCGAAGTTGAGTTTGGCATTGACTTAATGCCAGGAACAACACCTATTTCGATAGCTCCGTATAGAATGGCACCAACAGAATAGAAAGAATTGAAATCTCAGTTGCAAGAGTGGACTGATAGAGGATTTGCACGACTGAGTTTCTCACCTTGGGGTGCTCCCGTGCTATTTGTGAAAAAGAAAGATGGCACGATGAGAATGTGTATTGATTACTGTCAATTAAACAAAGTGACTATCAAGAACAAATATCCTCTACCCAGAATTGATGATTTGTTCGATCAATTGAAAGGAGCTACAGTATTTTCAAAGATAGATTTGAGATCGGGATATTATCAGTTACGAGTAAAAGATTCAGACATTCCGAAAACTACTTTCAGAACGAGGTACGGGCATTATGAGTTTTTAGTTATGCCTTTCGAAGTAACGAATGCTCCTGCTGTTTTTATGGTTCTGATGAACAGAATTTTTAGACCGTATTTAGGTCAATTTGTTATTGTATTCATTGACGACATCTTGATTTATTCACGTGATGAAAGTGAGCATGATAAACATCTGAGAATTGTGCTACAAACTCTGCGAGGTAAGCAATTGTATGCAAAGTTTAGTAAATGTGAATTCTGGTTGCGTGAAGTCGGTTTTCTGGCACATATTGTGTCAGTATCTGGTATACGGGCTAATCCGAGCAAGATATGAGCTATTTTAGAGTGGAAGCCTCTGAGAAATGTGTCTGAAGTTCGAAGTTTTCTGGGACTTGCTAGTTATTATCGACGGTTCGTAAAAGGCTTTTTGATGATTGCTACTCCATTGACTAGATTGCTTCAGAAAGATGTGAGATTTGAATGGTTCGATAAATGTCAGAAAAGCTTTGATCAGTTAAAAGCTCTTTTGACTGAAGCTCCAGTTTTGATACAGCCAGAATCGGGAAAAGAATTCGTGATTTATAGCGATGCTTTATTGAATGGTCTGGGATGTGTTCTGATGCAGGAAGGCAAAGTTATAGCTTATGCCTCGAGACAATTGAAGCTGCATGAAAAGAATTATCCTACACACGACCTTGAGCTAGCTGCTATTGTGTTTGCATTAAAGATTTGGCGTCGCTATCTCTTTGGTAAAAAATGTCATGTGTTTTTTGATCATAAAAGTTTGAAATACTTGATGACTCAGAAAGATTTGAATCTGCGACAGAGAAGATGGTTAGAGCTGTTGAAAGACTATAAGCTTGTGGTAGATTATCATCCGGGTAAGGCAAATGTTGTTGCTGATGCATTGAGTCGGAAATAGCTGTTTGCATTGCGTGCAAGGAATGCTTATTTCGAATTGTCTGATGATGGTTCAGTTTTAGCTGAATTGAAAGTAAAACCGTTGTTCTTACAGCAAATATGTGATGCTCAGAAAGTTGATAATGAAATGCTAGTGAAATGAGCTCAGTGTGATTCGAACTCAGACTCTGAATTTTGAGTTTATGTTGATGATTATTTGAAATTTCGAGATCAGATTTGTATTCCGAGGAACCCAGAGCTGATTCAGTTAATTTTGAAAGAAGCACATTATAGTCGCCTATCTATTCATCCGGGAAGTACAAAGATGTATCATGATTTGAAGCAACTTTATTGGTGGCCTGGTATGAAAAGAGATATCTCTGAACTTGTGTCAAAATGTTTAGTCTGTCAGCAAGTTAAAGTTGAACATCAAGTGCCATCTGGTTTGTTACAACCGATACTAATTCCTGAGTGGAAATGGAATAAAGTGACAATGGATTTTGTCTCAGGGTTGCCATTGACTTCGAGAAAGAAAGATGCACTTATGGTTGTAGTTGACAGATTGACGAAATCAGCCCAATTTATTCCGGTACGATCTGATTGCTCACTTGATAAATTAGCTGAGTTATATATTTCTGATATTGTGAGATTGCACGGGGTGCCACTATCTATTGTGTCTGACAGAGATCCGAGGTTCACTTTATGGTTCTGGAAAAAACTGCAAGAGGCTTTAGGTACTAAATTGCATTTTAGTACAGCTTTTCACCCACAGACAGATGGTCAATTTGAGCGGATTATTCAGATTCTTGAGGATAAGTTGAGATGTTGCATCCTTGAGTTTGATGGTACGTGGGAACAATATTTTCCATTGATTGAGTTTGCATATAATAATAGTTTTCAGTCGAGCATTAAAATGGTACCTTACGAGGCTTTGTACGGATGCAAATGTCGAACACCTTTGTATTGGATCGAGCTCAGTGAAAATAAGATACACGAGGTCGATTTGATTAAAGAAACAGAACATAAAGTGAAAGTGATTTGTGATAATTTGAAAGCTGCGTCAGATCGTCAGAAATCCTATTCCGACTTGAAACGAAAAGATATCGAGTTTGAGATCGGTGATAAAGTGTTCTTGAAAGTATCTCCGTGGAAGAAAATACTCTGATTTGGACGTAAAGGCAAATTGAGTCCGAGATTTTTCGGGCCGTATGAGATCATCGAGCGTATTGGACCTGTTGCATACCGATTGATGTTGCCACCGGAACTAGAAAAGATTCATAACGTGTTTCATGTGTCAATGTTTAGACGATACAGATCTGATCCATCACATGTGATTTCTTCGTCTGAGATTGAGACCCAATCCGATATGACTTACGAGGAAGAACCGATCCGGATTGTAGCTCACGAAATGAAAGAGTTGAGAAATAAGAAGATTCCGTTAGTAAAAGTGCTATGGCATCGACACGGAGTGGAAGAGGCTACGTGGGAGCCTGGAGATATTATGAGACAACAATATCTAAATCTATTTAACGGTAAGATTTTTGGGGACAAAAATCCCTAAGGGGGGAGAATTGTAACAGTCCGGTTTAGACCCTAGTCAGAATAGTGGTTTCGGGACCACAAATTTGAGTAAGAAAAATATTTTAATATTATTTTCCGTGCTTATAGTATGTGTATTGATATATGTGAAATTTCTTTGATTTTATTTATCTGTTTCCGTGCTTAATTTGAGAAAATGACTAAATCGCGTAAAATACAAAAGTGCCTTGATAATTGTTAAAGTGCTTTAATGCCATGTTCTTTTAATATGAAGGCCTTAAAATGAAATTAGGCCATTTATTTATAGTATGGATGGTTTAAGGCATGTTTATTAAGTGTTTATAATTTATTCATTAAGGTTAATTTAGTAAATGTGTTAAATAATGTACTATAATAAAATAAAAGCATGAAAATGGCCATTATCATCCATCTTCCACCGAAAATTAGAAAAGAAAAAGAAGATTTGAAGCTTGTGATATTCAGCCATGGATGTTCTTTGATTCAAGGTTAGTTTTTGATCGGTTTTTGATAATTTCTACGTTTTTGTAATCGTTGCTTTGAATACTTCAAAACCCATGCCTTAATTTTGTGAATTGATGATGATTTTGAAATGTGCCATTGATGAATTCATGAGTTTTGTGATGTTTGAGGATGAAATATGAAAGATATGTGATAGGTTAACATAGTTTGTCTTTGGACTTTTGATGAATTTGAGTAATTTGGACTAAATTGCGAAAATAATATTTTGAGGGACTAAAAGGTGAAATAAATGAAATATATGGACTTGTATGAAGCTTGTGAAAATTCAGCTAAGCATGGGTAATATGGAATTTTGTGTATTTTGTGATTTTATGAAATAGGGACTAAAATGTCAAAATGTGAAAATATGAGGGCTAATTTGTAAATTGCCCCAAATGTGTGTTTTTGGAATGAATTGAATAAATTGGTGAATAAAAGATTTAAATTTTAATATGTATAGATCAAGAACCAAAGAAAACAGATTTAGATCGAGGAAAGTCGAAAGTGATCGAGTAGTCAAATCCGTCCGCTTATTCGAATCTGAGGTAAGTCTATATAAAAATAAATGTATTTGAATTGGTTTATTTATGTACCTATGAAATTTAATTGTGACGAATGTGTACGGAATGATGTATATATGAAATTCAAGGGAGTATCGATAAAGTGTCAATATCCGAAAAGTCCCGTACGAACCTAGGAATAGATAGGATTTTATATGTCATGACATATGTTTCTGATATGTGATATCGTGTAAGACCTCGTCTGGGACATTGGCATCGATTTGAGATATACGTGTAAGACCATGTCTGGGATATCAGCATCGTATCTAATTTCGTGTAAGACCTTGTCTGGGACAGTGGCATCGATATTTGGTTACATGTAAGACTACGTCTGGGACGTTGGCATTGTACGATTATTTCGAGTATCCTATTTGATTCCAGATGGTTCAACAGGCAAATCCGAGAAACGAAAGACTATGTGAAATGTATAACCGAATCAGGTATGTTTGAAATATACACTATGTATGTGTATGAAAGGTAAGTATATATATATATATATATATGAACTTACCTAGGTGAAATATGTGCTTAGATATGATGAAATAAAATGTGATATATGTGAAAATGTGCTATGATCAAATGAGGTATTTGGAGACATAATATTGTTGGTAAGAAATTGCTATACCAAAGAGCCAAGAATGAATTAAGAATTTGCAAATGATATATACATATATGAATGATTTTGTGTTTGATATGATATTTAATGTTTATATGTTAAGTTTATTTGTATATGGCTTACTAAGCTTTTGAAAGCTTACTCTATGTGTGCTTGCATTGTTTTATAGATCGTTAAAGCTACGGAAGGCTCGGGGATCGTCGAGGATCGTCATCACACTATCCAATCATATTTTGGTACCTTTTGAATATGTACACAGTTAAGTATGGCATGTGTAGTCTAGTTGAAATGGTTATGTTTTGAAAAGTGTATAAAAGTTATGTGATATGGCTTGTTAATGGTTGTGCATTTGGTAATATTGATCTATGTTTTTTGATGCAAAGTTGGTATGTTATTGATGAGAAGATGTCACATTGTAGTGGTAAGTTGTGGATGAAACATGCTTGGAAATGCTTGTGATTTAGTTGAGCTAAATGGCACATAAGATATTGTGTTTGAAATGTTTTTGAATGGGTAGAAAAGATAGTCAATTTGATATGTTTTGGTTGCCATAAGTGTTTGGAATGATGCTTGTATGTGCTTGTAGGGTAAGCCCAAAGTGTGGGTGGCATTTTGGCCTTGCAAATGGCCTATAATTGCCTACACGGTTGAGCACATGGGCATGTGGCTCGACCGTGTCCTTCGTGGTTGTAATTTAAAACAAGTCAGACTCGACCACGGGCTGGACACACGGGCGTGTGACTGGCCATGTGGTGCAAGTCAGTGTCGACCACGGGTGAGGCACACGGGCGTGTCTCAGGCCGTGTGGACAAGTCAGTATGTATGCCCTATTTTGCCATGGCTCGGACACATGGGCGTGTCTGAGGCCGTGTGAGGCACACGACCTGCCCACACGGGCGTGTGACCTCTGTAACTTTGAAAAATGTCTGATATTTAGAAAAATTTTGTATGTGTTCGGTTTAGTCCAGGCCCCTTTCTAAAGCATGTTTAAGGTCTCGAAGACCTCATTAATGGACTATATGCTTGTATTCTGTTATGATTTGACGATGATATACTTTATGATACGATATGTTTGTAAAAGTTTCCGTTTGTCCAGTAATGCCTCTTAACCCTAGACCAGCGATAGTTACGGGTTAAGGGTGTTACATAATTATTTAGTATTAGTTTATTTTTCTAGTTAGGTAAATTTTCAATTCGATCTCGATTTTAACCTTCTTTTTCAGCCTTTATCCACACCTTTAACCCAAGCCCCATTACAACCCTTTAAAGACCTTTTGATTTGTGTATCATCTCATTTTATAGTGGCGGAGATTTGATTTTCATGCAAGCCTATGGTAATAACTTTTCATGTTTGACTTTTGAGTGTTTAATTTTTGAACCTTAAACACTTTGAGTGATTTGAGTGAATCTTTAGTGAGGATGTCGAATCTTGTCGATTTTGAATTAAAGGTAATTATTTAGATAAGGGGAAATACCTATGTTTTCATGCTTTAAAAATATGTGACTTGGATTGTTTGAATCTTTAATGCTCTTTTAGTTAAATTATCAATGTGTGATTATTTATGAATTATGATAAAACATTATTGATGATAATTATGAATTGAGAAAGCTTAATTTTAATTGTGAGTTGAAAATTTTGCTTGAGGACAAGCAAATGCTTAAGTGTGGGGATATTTGATAAACCATAAATGTAACATATTTTAATTCCATGCTTGGCATATTTTTGGATGATTTATGATGAGAATTAGTGAATTTAATGCTTCCAATCCCTTAAATTCATGTTTCTATACTTAGGAGAGCATTTGGGAGCAAAAGGAGCGAAAAAGGGGCCAAAATCAGAGTTTTCAGGATCCACACGGGTTGGGCACACGCCCATGTGCGGCCCCGTGTCGATTTCAGACCGCTTTCTGTTATATGAAAACCCAATTTTTAGGGTTTCTGAGCATTCTAAAGTCTATAAATACACACTAGAAGAGGACCTAAAAGGGGACGCATAGTAGAAGAAAGAAATTACTCGAAGGAAGCCATCGGATTCATCTCGGAAGCAGATCCACTCCAAGATTGAAGATCTCCATCAAGTTCCTTAGAAGTTTTTGGGTTCTTTATGTCTTGTTGTTTTCTTTATTCTGAGATGTTTTCCTTTTACGTTATGAACTAAACTCCCTAAATACCTAGGGAGGATGAAACCTATGATGAATCTTATTATTTAATTATCTGAATTACATGATAAATACTTGTTCTTGTTCTTAATTATGTGTTATTAACCCTTGCTTTAATACTTTCAGGATATTAATTCAAGTTTGATGTGCTTATTCAGTGGAGCAAAAGTCCCTGTCTAAGAGTAGATCTAGCATAATTAAGCGGAGTTGATTGCATCCCTAGAAATAGGATGACATAAATCTGCCGGATTAGAGTCAAATCTAATAAGGGAATCCATAAATCGAGTTAATGCGACGATAGGGGTTTTAATTAGAAAGAGATTTCAATTAATCAACCTAGAGTCAGTTGTTTTTAGTCTCGAAAGAGATATTAACATAATTTAGGGATTTCTACGGATCAAGGCAGGTGAATAAATCGTTTAATTCAGAGTCAGAATAATAAGTGAAGTCTAGGTGGATTCTTCCTTGGGTATTGTCTTTATTCATTAGTTTATTCGATAACTTTTTTCACTCTCTGTCGCGTTCATAGTTAATTAGTTATTTTTAAATTAAAAATAAATACCCTTAATTATTAGGCTAAATAATAGAAAGATAGTTATTACTAGTACTTTTAGTCCTTGTGGATACGATATTCCGGACTCACCATAGCTATACTACTGTTCGATAGGTGCGCTTGCCTTTTTCGAATTATTAGTTAGTTTTGAGACCATCAACGACCAGGCACACGGGCGTATGTCCAGGCCGTGTGGGTGGCCGTGTAACTCACTGTTCATCGATTTGGAGCCACACAGGTGTGTGTCCAGGTCGCGTGTGGCCATATTAGTGCAGGGTGCAAACGAGAAAAGGACACGGGCGTGTGTCTAGGCCGTGTAACTCACTATTTGTGACTTAGGACCACACGGGCAAGCACACGGGCGAGTTTCCAAGCCGTGTGAGTCACACGGGCAAGGACATGGTCGTGTGTCCAGACCATGTAACTCTCTATTTACGTTTTAGAACCATACGGGCAGAAGACATGGGTGTGTCTCCAGGTCGTGTGGTATATAAAAAGGGCCCGAAACCCCTTTTTGAGGCTGTAAATGTTGCTTAAGATTGATATTGACTTCCCCACTATATGAATGATCTGAATTTGACTGAACGAGAACTCTCTGATACTCTGTGATAGATGTATGAATACCATAACTGTATGTGTACTGTGATACTTAATCTAATATTTAACTGTGTTATCTACTTGTGAAACAATTTAGAATAACTAAATATATATTGTGGATATCTATACTCTGCATCTGCATGGGTTGGGATATTGTGAAGAAGGAAATAATCTGCTCTAAACTAGTGGCTAAGCCACCATGTGTATAATTCTGATTCTGGTGCTTCGTCGCATTATGATCTAGCAGCTAAGCTGCGTTCCTATAAACGTGTTAGACAAACACTCTATGGTGTGTAGGGTTGGCTAGGCATTGAACGCCCTTAATGGTGTGTTGGGATGGCCAAATATGGTGTGTAGCGGATGGGGGTTAGGGATATTTGCATCTGAATCTGATCTATTCTGTATATGAAACTGAAATTGTTTCTGCATCTATAATTAATCTGTCTCGAATATGAATTAGAAATGCTTCTGTTACCACATCGAATATTTGAATTTGGAAACTATTTGATACATGTGTTTTAGTTGAACAAACTTCTTTTACGCACTGAGTTCACAACTCACTTCGTTATTATTTGGATTTTAGGTGTGTAACATTCCAAAAATCGGGGGTTAGTAGAATCGGGTTTGTTAATCGAGAGAGAGTGATCATGCCTTAATTTTTGAGATTATCTATGCATTTTTAGGAAATAAATGAGGTATTGGTTTGTTGGTTAAGTGTTAGTGAAACATTTCTTGAAACCCAAGTTCAAATCCCTTCCTTCGCATCATTTTTATTATTCTGCAAATTTTGCCTTAAACCCTAGTATGAGACATGCCTTGTTTTTAAAATAAATATTGCATAATCATTTCATGAATGAAGAAAAAGCCTAATGGTTAAAAGAAATTTTAGAAAGCATGGAAATTAAATGAGGTCCCAAGTTCGAATCCTTTCCCTTGCGAAATAATTTAATTTTTGGCAAAAATCCCTTGTTTTTAATGTGTGTGCCACCCAAGCCTTGTAACCCTAGGTATTAATGTTAATTTTTCACAAATAATCAGCCTTTAATCATCCTCTTCATTTCCCTATCCGTTCATCTCCTCCTTTCCCTCTCTTTGATTTTATTTTTTTCCTTTCCTCCATTATTGTCGTTGCCTATACCTCCCATTTTACAATATGTTTCTTTTTCTTTTTGCGTCAAGATTGTGCACCATCTTATTTATTATATTGATGCCATTTATCCTCATATAAATCAGCCCCAAATCTGAAATCTTGAACTCCAAGATCGATCCCAAACATCGCCTAGAAAGTGCCATTGTCGTTTCTCTCGACTAGCTTGGGTAAGATATTTTTTTCTCTTCAATTTCTTGATTAATATTTTTCAATTAAAATCCAAAATTTCCAGATCTGGAATTTCTTGATTTAAAAGGTATTTTTTTAATATTTTAATGAGATCTCAAAACATTTTAAAATTCAACCCCAATTTTGGCCACCATGGGTGGTGGTGCATGCGCCTATGTGCAAAAAAGGGGCTATTTTTTTCTTGAATCTTGCCCAATTAATTGCAGCCTTAATTTGAGTTCTTAAACCCTAATAATTAGCTTTTAAACCCATGTTAATTAGGGAGAGACGTTCTTAATCAATTAGCCAATCGGATCCCACAAATCGTGAAGCGTAAGTGTAATTAAGGATAACTAGTTTGTTGTTTCGACAAAGTTGTTGGGAAAAGGTTATCAATTGATTAAATTAGGGAATTTAATCATTAATTAGCTATTGATTTTCCAGTATATTATTGAATTAGGTGCTGACCCAAACGCCCCAAATCATCCGTAAAGGCGAAGAACGATTGTATGTACGGTTCGCATCGATACAGTGTAAGGAATCTAACTAGTTTGGATTCATAAAATAGTTATAATTTCAACTATTGGTTTGAACTCATAAGTGGGTGTTTGGGGGCTGATTTAATGGTAAATTTATTGAATTTATACTGAATTTTGGTTTAGGTTCGTTTAAATAATTATTAAGGAAAAATGGAAGATTGGCTAGTGTGCTACGAGGAAGCTAAAAATAAGGTGTGGGTCATAAACTCATAAAATTGTTTGAAAGTGTTAAATATCATGTTATATTTGATAAATTAGATTTCTGATTAGATTGTCTTAATCACCAAATTATTTATTTTGTGAGTGGCTGAACCAGATATGTTTCGAGCCTTAAAAGATTAACATGTTGGCAAAATTGCTAGTTTGATAATATGAATGTTTGATTGAGGTTGTAATTGCATATTTGATTTATGAGATATGAGAATTTTTTACTGAATGATATAATGTGTTGAGATATTAAGCTTATGTATAATTTAAAAGCATGAGATATTTGTTATAGTGTGTACTGAAAAGGGTTCTATTTATGCACAATGAAAATCCGTAAAGTATGTGAAATTGGATGATATTGATTTATACCAAAACAATGGTAATTTGAAAGATTGGAACACTATTTCCATTTACTGAAAGTATGTGATTATTGAGGACATGCTGAGCATGTCAAATGAATGTGAGAAGTATTGAGATATGATTATGTATGAGATTGTGTGACATATTGCATATGCATTGGGTTGGGATTTTGTGGTTGATGGAGTTTCGTGGAGTACCGGTGGTATATTAAGTCTGAATTATTCGTAGTCAGTGCACTGCACCTGGAGTACCGAGGGGAATGGCGATTTATCACATTTTTACTGGCAGAATTTTCTGTATATTGTTATCAATGGTTTTAACCACAACGGGCTTAAGCCCATAATGTTTTGGAGTTTGGATGACGGGTTCTGGGGAACTCGTGGTGTGTAGCAGATGGTATGGGTAGGAACCTTTTTGCATTGCATCATGTTCATGACATATTCGAATGTTATTGATTTATGCTACGTATTGTATTTTGTTGTATTGAATGGTATCGAAATTAATAATTGTCACGGAATGAATGATGGCCTATGCTCATACACTGTTTGACATCAATTTAATAATGGCTATGTAACGATATGAAATTCCTATAAGGGTTTTGTTTTCTTCTGTTAAAGCTAATCTGTTTCATTGTATTCGATATTTATGTTTGTTTAAATAATTGTTCGTCTCACACTGAGCTTTTCATAAGCTCACCCCCAGTAATCTTTAACTTTTCAAGTAAACCTTGAAATTAGGACCGGACTCGGCATTCGGAGAATCACCTTGGACCTCAGATTATTTTTCTTAATAAGTATTATTAAGTCTTTATTAGTTTTGGTTTGTAATTTTTAATTATTTCTGGTCTGTGGCTTGGTAAATTATCTTTTAGGGATTTTTGCATGCATGGATTACTCAAGCATAATAACTGGATAATGCATTATCGACCTTAAGTAAAATTTGATATTGTTCCCTAGTTTCCACTGCATTGTAAAGGAACTGTTTTTGAAAAAATAAATCGATAAGGCAACTAAGTTTCCAAAATGACTTGAAAAATGGTTTTTTCGCTACATTAGTTTAACATCGGGATTTTTTTTATAAAGAAGAACGACAAGCAAACGGTTTTTCTAAAACAACACTATCAACAATAAAATGAATCCTAAGCATACACAACCTAAAGAATGAATGCTTTTAAGCTAACTTAAAGTAAAACTACGGTTTTCTCTAAAATGAGTTTATTTTAAGTCTTCAAAAGTAACGTAAGTTAGCTTAGCCATTTCGGTGGCTAATGTAGCCTTCTCAATCTAGCCATAATTTCTAGGCCGGTTTGGAAGGTTACAAGGTGGTTCTCAGACTTGAACGGGTCGGACCGCGGGAGCTCGATCAAGCTTTTATCTTTCTTCTAAATACTACTATTATGAATTTCCATATTCTAAGATATTATGATATTTGGAGAGATTATATACTCAGTTAGTTGCTGTGTTGGATGTTATGTGTTATATGGTTTATTCTGATCGTGTTATAAATGTGTTGTTTTTAGTATCGTTGATGTAACTCTCTAGACTTGGTCTGGACGTCTAGGCCGGGTTTAGGGTGTTACACATTCACACGGCCTGGGGCTTCGCACATAGTCTAGGGCTTCACACACGGTCCGGTCACACAATCGTGTGGCCCCTAAATCTCAAAAATTACAGTTTTGCCTTATCTTTTATTATTTTATGTAAATCATTCCCTGAGTAGGTTTTTAATAGCATCTAGAAAACTAGATTACGTAATTAGGTCCTAGACTAGGATTAGAATGATTGAATATATGAATAAATGAATTTATTATTTTAATTGCTTTTGATTGATTGCTTGATCCATGAAAGATTTTATGTTTATCAATGTTATAAATGCTGAATGAACGTCTCGAATGCCCAAATGATTGAACTATTGATTGATGGATATAATCGTGAATATCATTATTATGCAATGAGATAGAATATTGAAAGTATTAATGATTGAATGAATGAATGCATTAAATAATTATTGCATTGCATATGCATGTGGGGGGATGATATGAAAGGAGGAATAATGACAACTCATATTGAATGCATAAACAAATGATTGACTGTGTACCCCCAGAACGGCAGATTCCAACTGCAATCCCTCTGACAGCTATTATCTGTGAGCGGTCGTGACTCCTCATTTAAATGAATGTTCATTGTTTACTCACAGCTCAACAGATTCCAACTTCGGTGGTCTTACTGTGTACCCATAGAACGACATATTCCAACTGCAATATTATTGCTACTAGGAGTCCACGATCTTCTGACAGTTTTTAACTATGAGCGGTTGTGGATCCTCAACAAAACGGAAGCTTTTATCTGCACCTAATGATTGTTGTGGTATTAAGTCCACAATTTGGTGTGTTTGGTGGAGGGGTTCTGATAAACCGAAATAGTAATGTATTTTAGGCCCACATTTAGTATGCTTTTGGATGAATTATCCCTTGATTTATGTAAAAAGGTGCTCTTAATCCTTTCTTTTCATGTCTTATACTCAGGAAAGCACCCAAGGATAAAAAGAACGAGAAACGGGCTCAAAACGGACCAAAATAGACCAAAGAGGAAATCGATACGACCTGGACTTGGACCCACACGGCCGTGTCTCATTAAAGAAATTCGAACACGGCCTGGCCACGGGAGACACGGGCGTGTGCCATGGCCGTGCCTCTGCCATGGAGAAGAGCAATTTCATTCGGGAAAGGATACTTAGGGAGAAAGAAATGTATTTCAAAAGCCTATAAATACACCCTAAGTATGACCTAAAAGGGGGAGCCCAAAGCCATCGTCTAGGGGCGTCGTGCTAGGCCAGAGAAGGCAGATTTGTGGGGATTCACTCAGGGATAGCCAGTTGATCCATCTCAAGAAGCCAAAATTATACTCAAGACGGAGGATCTCTCCTTCAATTCCTTCAGGGGGTTTTAGGGATTTCTTATGTTTTGTTTTATCTTTTCTCTTGAGATGTTTTCCTTTATTGTTATGAACTAAACGCTTCGGATACCCGAAGGGGATGAAACTTATGATGAATCTTTTTATTATTTTTTGAATTATATGATAAATACTTAGTTTGTTCTTAATTATGTGAGCTTAATCCAAATTTAATATGCTTAGGTGGAGGAGGAATAGACCCTGCCTAAGAGTAGATCCAACATAATTAAGCGGAGTTGATCGCATGCCTAGAGATAGGGTGGCGAGATTTTGCGCATTAGGGTGAAACCTAATATGGGAATCCATAGATCGATTTATGCGATTCTAGGGGTTATTATAAGAGAACGAGAGTTCCACTAATTAACCTAGGGTTAGACGTTATTCGCCTCGAGAGAGGGTTTAATATACGTTAGAGAGTCTTACGGATCAAACTAAGTGAATAAATTGTATGGTTCAGTGTTAGATAACAAGTGAAGTCTAGGTGGATTCTTCCTAGGGTATCATCTAAATCAACTGAGTTTTTCCCAAGTTATTTTCCAAATTCAGTATTCTTTGTCATAGAGTCTTTAGTTTAGTAGTTAATTAATTTAGATTAGATAAACAACTTCACTTATTTTAGGCTAAATAATAGAAAGAAAGTTAGTATTAGTACTTTTAGTTCCTTTGGGTTCGATAATCCGGTCTTGCCTAAGCTATACTACTGTTCGATAGGTGCACTTGCCTCAATCGTTGTCAGAGTTAGTTTCCAAGTTCGATCATTCTTTTTATAAATTTTAAAGCTCTGATTCGCAGCAATCAGGTTCTGGGGAACTCCCTATTTTGTTGTGATTTAGTGCTCAAGGGTAGGATTATCAATTGTTTAACGAAATGTTAAACGATCATTGCATGACACATTGTGCATACTCATGAAAGGTACATATCGAAACGGTTGAACTGTTAAATGTGCATATGGTTATTGTGAAAAGTATAATGATTTGATAACTGAATTTGTCCGATTGATTATGATTGAATATTGATGTTGTTTGCTTAAGTAGCAAACCCAAATTATCGTATTGAATTGACTGATATGTGAAATTGTTTGCTATTCGTAATGTTTATGATCAAATATTGAATTAGTTTATTGTAGAGGGACTCACATTGAGCTTCTATAGCTCACTCCCCTTATTTTCCATCATTTTAGATAACCCAGCGGACTAGGATACGGGCTCGACATGTGGAGGGTCTCGGCTTGTTCTCGCCAATGATTTTTTGTTATTATTATAATTGTCGTTTTATTTTATTAAATGTCATGGTATGGGGCAATTGCTTTTAATTACAATAATTAAGATGCATGTTATTAATATGTATTTATATAGATGGAATGGTTCATACTTAATATTACTTATCGATAATGATTTTAGAATGCTTGTTAATTTATTAAATGTTTTACACAAGTTAATTTATTATACAAAGATTATTTATTTACTTTTCGCTGTTAAGTTAATGCTAGTTTTTAATTGATTGATATGAGATATTCACTACTACAAAGCAAGTTTAGAATTGAGAACAGATTTGAGAAAGACGGGATTACTTCAGTGATTAATGTGATCTCTTCAGCTCAGGTCTATCATCTAGGTCAGGTTGGGGTGGTTATATAAATCTACCGGATTAGATTCAAATCTAATAGGGGAATCCATAAATCGATTTAATGCAGCAATAGATGTTTTAATTAGAAAGAAACTTCAATTAATCAACCTAAAGTTAGTTGTTCTTAAACTTCAATTAATCAACCTAGAGTTAGTTGTTCTTACTCTCGAAAGATATATTATCATAATTTAGGGATTTATACGGATCAAGATACTAAGCAAATTAATTGCGTAATTTAGACTGATAATGACAGATGAAATCTAGGTGGATTCTTTCCTGGGTATTGTTTCGCTTTTTGGTTGTTAATCGTTTGTTTTTCTGTTTTGTTTTTGGTTGTGTTTGTTAGTTAATTAATTTAGTTAATTATAGTTTTTTATTCCATCACTCGATTTATTCAGTCAAATAGTAGAAAGACAATAACTACTAGTACTTTTAGTCTTCATGGGAACGATATCTTTGTTCACCATAGCTATACTATTAATTGATAGGTACATTTGCCTTAGTCAAATTTTTAGTTAGTTCACACGCATCACACCTCAAAGGGGTTCATTTAAGCTAGATCATACATCCACACCACATAATCGTAAATTACAACATAAATGAGTTATGCGGTTTGTCACTAGTATTAGAATGAATTAAACAATTACAAATTTAATTATTCTAATTGACTCGGCATTTATTCTTAGCTATCGAATACTGGCCATATATTCAATAAACCTAAGAAATTGTAATTAAAACAGAAGATACATGAACACCAAAGAACAAAGAAGAATTAAAGCATAAATAAGTCTCACAAATTTATTAAATCAAACTTCGATAAAACCTTTGACTAGAAAATGGGAGTTTAGCAAGCCATAAAATCGAAAGAAAGCAAAATAAGCAAAAGTAGTCAAATGACCAAAAATCCTAACTCCTTTTCAAAGTAGCATATTTATAATATATTCTCAACCTAAATTAGGTTACAAAAACTTAATTTATGTCATAAAATTCATAAAAGACTAAAACTCCCTTGGAATACGATCAAAACGTGAAACTTCAAGCCAGAACAAGGCAATTTGATGCTGGGCCAATCGAAGTTCGGCTTTGGGGTACCGGCATAAGTAATTCTTTTCTTGTGCTAAAGCACTGGCTCAGGCAAGGGCATCACTGCTCACGGGCGAGGGCGTTGGATTATTGTATCGGGTTCGGGGCTCCAAACTAGTTGTTTTTGGCTACGCTTTGCCTCGGTTCTTCGTCAATGGTTTCAAAACCCAAGCCTTAAGCTCTCGTACACCTATTTCACATTAAAAACACTTAATCAAAATTTGATTACTCAAAAGTAGAGTTGATCATGGGCCGAGTTCGAGCTGAGTCAAGTAAAAAAATTTAACTCAATTTTTAGGCTTGGACCAGCTTGACCCGGATAAAAATATTAAAATCAAGTCCAGCCGTATTGAAATTTTTATATTATTTTTTCATATAAAAATAAATTTAAAAAATAAAATACATCAATTACACTAAAAATATTAAAATAAATGTTTCTCAACAAATAAAAAAAATTATACTTAAATAACTGCAATTTAGCAAGCAAATACCTCTAAAATAGTAGCAAAATTGATAATAAAATAAGAGTTATACAATATCCAAATAATAACAACAAAATAGTAACAATATAATAGCAAAATGATAGTAAAATAATAAATAAATAAAAAACCCTAAACCTACTTTTTAGTTTTCACCCTTCTCATTTTTACTTCTCAACTGTTCTCCTCCATCCCCATTTTAGTTCTTAATGTTCATTTTTCGGTTTTCACTTCTAAACCCCACCATTATCAATTCTCCTTCTTAATTTTCTCTCAATATTGGTTTCCCTTTCATTCTAGTCTATAAATCGGTACCTTAAGCAACAAAAGATCAAGAAGAGATTTGGAAAAAATATAGAGAAGAAATCAAGACCAATGGCTACAAAGGAGAAAACAGTTGTGAAAATACTAAAAAAAAATGCATTGTGTACTAATTTGCAAGAATGAGAATTGAGAATGGGAAAAGAAGGTACTTGACAGTGGGTGCTTATTATTATTATTATTTATTTATTTTGGGCGGGTTAAAAAATGGGCCAACATAAAATGGGTCTTTTTTCATTTTGGCCCAAAATATACAAAAACCATTTGATTAATTGGCGGTTGGCAGTTTCAACTGCGGTTTTTAACGGTTCACAGTCCATCCGACTTTTTACCTTATATTGAATTAGTATATTGATCGATTTTCAATCCAACTAATTCAATCGACCAATCCGGTTCTAATTATATTGCTAGAAACAAAGAAAACAAATTAAAAAGCAAAGAAAATGAAAAAGATTCAAACATTAATTTTAAAAAAAATAATAAACACAAATAAATAATACTAATAAAACATAAACATTGATTTTGTAAATTATATTAGAAAAAATGAGAAAGTGAGTCTAATAATGTAATTATGATTAAAAGTTGAACCTTGAATCTTAAGGTGTTAATACAAAGATTTAATCTCAAATAATTTGTATTCAATATAATATTTGAAAAGTTGAAGGAATTTTTTTTTGTAATTTTCCCTTTTTTTTAAAAAAAAATTGTAATTTTTTTGCATTTTTTTATTAATAAAAAAGTGAATATTTATATATAATTATAGTGATATATATACATTCAAAATTGTAAGTTCAAAACCAAAACCCAAATTTATTCATTAGCAAAATAAAATAGGCCCAAATCCCTTTTTTTTTTAAGTTCATTAATCCAAATTTCATTCATATTTTAAGAGTCAACATTTTAGCTTAAATTAATAATATTTCAAGTTTAAAATAAATCAAATATTTTTTTAAATAGTCAGTTTGGTATATTAATGTGCCTGGATTGAAGAAGTCCAAAACAACAGAACGAAAATTGAAAAGAAACAAAAGTACTAAAAAATCAAACTCTAGAATCTTCAACCTAAAAAACCCTTCAAATAACCGGAGAAACCAAATGACAGATCCCTTCCTGGTCACGATCAAAATGTAGATACCGACATGGGGGGATTGAGGTTTGCTTTCAAAGATTTTTTAATATCCAAAAAATTGGGTTAGAAGAAATTGAGTTTTGAGACCAAGAGTAGAAATCTTTCGATTTTGAGTTTAGATTTTGGAAAATTTTGATAAGTAAATTGATTTGATTTAGTGGTTAAGTGTTCTGGTTATGTATGTGAGATTCTGGTTTGAATACTATCTCTTGAAATTTTGCTACTTTTGACTAAATCTGTATCTTTGGACATGTGAGTTATAAGTTAAATTCAGTCAATTAATATCAAGAATGAGCCTGCTGGTTCACTGGTTAAGCTTTTTGTATACCCATTGGTCCTTTGTTTGAATCTCTACGTGCATAATGAGAATATTTTTATACTAATTCGTAGATCAGTTTAGTTTCCTTTTTAATTTATTTAGTCAATTAAGAGGTTGGTAACTCCCTCCTCTTTGTTTCTTGGACAAAAAGAAAACGTTTTCCCTCTCATTTTCTTTTTGGTTTTGCTTTGCTTCTGAATTACCTCCGTTTTTGCTATTGGGCGTGAATTAGATTCCATGTGGGGCTCGACCTTTTCTCATGCTTCCGTTCTTAGCGTCGGTAAGAGCGAATTGCTATGTTGCTAGTATGTGGTTTTCTGTCGATTTTTAAGTTCCATAGCAAGGGGCGATTCTTTCTTTGGAGTTTGTTAATTAGTTGTTTGAATAAGGAGAGGTTCGAGTGACGCCTAGTGTTCCTTCAGCGATGCAGGAACCGCGTGTTCGCTGTCCGTTGCCAGCAAGTTTTGATTTGGAGTGTTGTGTCGAAAGTTCTTCGACACAGATTCGGTTTGGATGTTATTCATGTAAGACCCCCAACCCGTATCCCTCGCCGGAACCGGGTTACGGAGCATTACCGAAGTTTACAAATCAAACAGATAGGATTTTGAAAAATTTTATATCATCAAAACAAGTCATCAAAGCATCATTTTAATCTAAATTATAAACATACCAAATCCAAATCAATTTGCCTAGTTCATGAGCACTTAAACATAGAATTAAATTCACAAGCACCAATCTAGATTTAGTTCAATTTATCATGCCATAATATGGTTTCAAAAACAAACACATATTTATGTATAAAACCAACCAAAATTAAACTTATAACCTCATTTACAATCAAACCAAAAAATAACTATTATTTAGACACCCTAGGTACATGCCGACACAAATGATAAACATCACCACATTTGAGTTCGGGATCGTTGTTGGATGCTGAATCGGCGATCAAAAGTTAAGTACCTAACCTGCGCACGGGAAACAAACCGTACGCTGAGTAAAAACTCAGTGGTATTTCTATAATCCATTATTTAAAGATAATAAATTTCAAATATGCTATTGAAATATAAACATATATTAATATTTAATTATTTCAACAACCATATCATATTTCATTTGTTTCACAAATATCTCAATTCTCATACTTGATATATAAATAGCTTTTCACAATTTATTTCACATTTCATTATACAATTGCATTATCCGTTCCATATTCATTTCATGAGTATATAACTCATATATTCCATATATTTGCAACATATTCCACATTCTATTTTCAATTCACTATTTCACTTCCATTTCTCATACCATGCTATTTCAATATCAATTATAAAACTTTATTATTCATTTACCCCTATTAACACGACTCGGACTCGGACGGATACACGGATCTAACCAAAACACACCAGTTTGGCACCCAGTGCCTCATCGTATAATTCAAAGTAATAATTTGACACCTAGTGTCTCATCGGCTAAACTGAAGTAAATTGGCATCCAGTACCTCGTCGAATTAATCCGAAGTAGTAAATTGACACCCAATGTCTCATCGACTCGAAGTCGAAGAAATCCCTGAACTCTTCCAATCCTATGGCATGCCATCTATATCCAACTCAGCCCGATATAGTTAATAGGGTTCCAATTCATTTTTCAAATACAACCAATATTCATTTCAATTCAAATAATCAATATATTCAATATATATATACCAATTCAATCAATATAAATTCAATAAATTCATCACATACTAAATCAATCCATTTAAATTGCAAAACATAATAATTCTCACCTCAACACTTACCATATACATTAAATAAATATTACAACAATTAATAACTAGTTTCGGATTATAGAAATACAAACCAGGAATTCCGAGCTATTCCACGTCGACTTTATCTTTCCCCTTTTTAGTCGAGGATTCCGGTACGACGTTAGCTACGGAATTAAAACAATTAAAATTCATTAATACAACATAATTTAATTTCATATTAAAAATTTCAATTTTTACTCAATATTTGCCTAATTTCCAATTTAGTCCCTAAACCGAGACTAATTTCATTTCTTCACAATTTAATTCTTTATTTTCATGCAAATTCCACTTTAGACTAAATTCAACTCCCTATTTTCACATAAATTCCTAAATTTTTAATTTTTCACAATTTAGTCCCTATTACACAAAATTTACTATTTTTTCTACAATTTAATCATTTTTCATTTCTAGCTTAAAAATCTATCAATTTAGTCTCTAATACTAAAATTATTCAACATAGCAACACTTAAAAACTTAATAATTTCTAAAATTTTTACATGGGTCGAGTAGTATTTAACACCGGGATTCCGAAAACATAAAAATTACAAGAAAAATGATTAAATTGACTAACCAATTGAGCTTTAAACTTTGAAACTCTAATTTCTCCTTCATTTCTTTCTTTTTTTCTTTTCTTTCTTTTTCTCCCTGTTTCGTTTCTATTCTGTTTCTTTCTATTTCTTTTTGTTTCTTTTATTGGGCAAAGCTCCCATATATACCAAAAAAAAACAAAAATTACCGGAAAATACCACATTCAGAAAAATTTACCTGGAATGTACCACTTTCCCAAAAACGTGGCCACGTCGGTAGCGTTTTGGGAAAATAACTAAAGCGCGCCTCCGGGCCGCGCTTTAGCCCATGATCAAATTTTTTTGATTTATTTGGCCCCAATGATAAAAAAAAAGTATAAAAACCCCCCCAACCTTTTATTTTTTCACATTTCAATCCTTTCTCAATCCTTTCTCAATTTTCTCTCAATATTCTCTCAATTTTCTCTCAAAGTCCTTGAAATTTACGCTCAAATTTCAAAATAATCCTTTACTATTTACGAAAGAGCCCATTATAAATTTTTTAAAATATATATTTTTTGGAAAATTTTAAAATTTTTTATCAGATTACAATGGCCGGGGAATTACTTCGCCTAGACAACAAGCACATCTCCGTCGAGCAAATGAATATGGTAAGTTTTAATTTTTAATTTTTCAATATTATTATTTTTTTTTTCAATTATGCAATTTTAATTAATTTTTAATTTTATAATTTTTAAACGATCTATAGATCGGGTGTTGGAATGTTATATTCGCAACATGCCTGGTCCCCCATCGCCGTTGATCGAGAATTACCTGCGGGAAGCGGGGTTTTGGCACGTGGCCACGATAGGCCGGGGGTTCAAGTTGGAGCCGCCTTTGATCAGCGCGTTGATAGAGAGGTGGAGACCGAGACGCGCACACTTTCCATCCGCCATACGGAGAGTGTACCATCACCCTAGAAGATGTACAGTTGCAGTTGGGATTACCGGTGGACGGGTCGGTAGTCACCGGGTCCGCAACATCTATCGATGGGATGGCCGTATGCTACGAGCTTCTGGGTGCCATTCCGTATAGAATTCAAGGAGCTCGGATCGATATGGCCTGGTTACGAGACGCATTCCCGCTTGGTGAACGCGAGGTTCGACAGAAGAAGAAAGAATACAAAGTATGCTCGGGCATACATTCTTGAGATAATTGGAGGCTATCTCGATGCCGGACCTCTCTAGAAACCTCGCCCACGAGATGGCTCTTGAAACTTGTTGATTTCGTGAGCGGCCGATGAATTGAGTTGGGGTGCGCGTGCTATCGAGGTTGTACGGGAGATGTGCGATGCGACGCGGTGAGTAAAGCAAAAATCGGAGGTTGCCTATCACTACTGCAGTCATGGGCATGGTTTCGATTTCCATTTTTACGCCCTCGACTCGACCCGACCATATTCATTCCCACTGATAACGAGGTAAATTTAATATTATATTTTACAATTATTTCGTAGATTTATAGTATAATTGCATGCTAAAAGGTTATTTAATTAGGTGGTCCCATCCGGCGAGTCATGTTGGAATACCTAACTCGCTTGAGGATATACGGCTCCTATTGGAACAACGGTCGGAATCACAAGTAAGTTTCGAATTTTGTTATTATAATTCAGTATTTCGTATGTAGTGTCTAGTATTATGTATATAACTAATATTTTGGTAATGTTAATATAGTTTCAATGGACACCGTACGAGGATCCCGAAATTCGGGCTATAATTCCGGAGGAGTTCTTCCAAAATCTGAACAGTTGGCACGTTAAGGTCCCAATAATCACCTACGCGACCGTGGAGATGCACCAGTCAGATCGGGTGCTACGGCAATTTGGATTCCGGAAACCGATTCCCGTGCCACCTGAGGTGCTCGATGATGAGCACTGAGTGGACTTACGGCAGCCGCACACGGATTGGCCAAGATTTTGGTCAAGTCATATCGAGGCGATGGGAGAACCCGGTATGACTTTTTACCTAACCGGGACCGATCACCGTTCCCTGAGTTAGCGTGCGTGCGGGAGTACATGCCATGGTTTAGAATCCATGGCAAGCCGTATCTGTTGTGCGGATGAAGAGAGGCGACGGCAAATTTGCGGCGAAGGAACGTCGGGCCCCATTACATCCAAGGAGAAGGGGTGATGAGCGGGGCCATCAACAGCGCCTACTCGATCACCACCGGGCAAGCAACGCGCGTACACGATCATCGGGCCCAAAGATCAGCGCTACACACGATCCACCGGGCCCATCAGTTCAGCCGACAACATCGACATCACAGCGTCCACCGTTTATGCCAGGTGCGTACCCTACCCCTTATATGTATCCTCCTAACCCATATATGTTTCCTTTTCCCAGTCCTACCCCAGGTTGGAATGCATGTCCGGGTTCGAGCCCGTTCCCAACTACTCCCGATAGCCAGCCGATCGTGAGACCGACGTCGCATGTGGGATTAGAGGAGGCGCCGTCGGGATCGGATTCTTTCTACCGGACTCTTTTCGCCAGATGCGGGATGCGATCACCCCGCCGTGGTTTATGCAAACACCTCCGGGGTCATTATTTTATCAAGGTGGGTCATCATCGCAACACCCAGAACCAGACCCACTGCCGGAGGAACCCGATTCCCCGCTCGAGGTTCCACGACCCCCGCCGGAAGCTAGAAGAAGGAGGAATCGGTAATACAGAATCACGACCGCCCGTGTGGCACTTTGGTTCCCACCGGCATCAGTCCTAAACCGTAATTTAGTTTTGTAATTTTTGTTTGTAATTTAATTATGTTTATATTTGATCAAATAGAAATGATCTATTTCTTTGCAATTTAATTTTTTTATATTGAATAAATTTTGAGTTTAATTTTATTTCCTTTGTAATTTAATTTTTTTTAATTTAATATTAATATCTTTGATAAAATAGAAATGGTTTAATTTTTATTTTTGCAATTTAATTTTGTTAATTTAATATTAATATCTTTGATAAAATAGAAATGGTTTAATTTTTAGTTTTTGCAATTTAATTCTTTTTATATTTAATAAAATTTGAGTTTAATTTTATTTCTTTTGTAATTTATTTTTTAAATTTAAGATTAATATCTTTGATAAAACAGAAATGGTTTAATTTTTAGTTTTTGCAATTTAATTCTTTTTATATTAAATAAAATTTGAGTTTAATTTTATTTCTTTTGTAATTTAATTTTTTTAATTTAATATTAATATCTTTGATAAAATAGACATGGTTTAATTTTTAGTTGTTGCAATTTAAATTTTTTTTATATTTCATAAAATTTGAGTTATTGTACAAAAGTTCACCGTTTTCCTCCAAAAAAATAGAAATTACATAGCCAGCAGGAGACAAACAAGCTAAGAACACGGTCAACTATTCCGATTTGGACACGAGCGAGATGTATGGCCCCGGTTCCTACACCATCCGCACTGCCGACTTTGGTTGGTCGATTCTCGGATATCCATATTATTGCGTATTCTAGTCGAGTAAGGTCGACCTCTTGGTTTGCGCCTCAATTGTCTATCTGGCAACAGCTTATACGGTGCAAGCGATACCGATGGCCACTTACGTTCATCTGGGATTGGTGGGAATACGTGTCTCCACACGTTGTACATGTTTTCTAATTTGTACACTTCGTCGACATAGCTCATGGGATCAAGACGGAGATTATTACAAGCCGCAAGTACATGAGCACATGGGTAACGAAGTGCATCAAATGGTGTGTGCGATGCCACATGCTAAAATGCCGTTTCTGTCTTTTAGATCGATGTTGCCCATAGTAGTTGGATGAAATATGCCTCAGGCAATATCGATGGTGTGTGCGATGCCACATGCTTCCCTGGCGTTCTATTGCCGCAAGTATTCCAGGGCCCCGATCTGATATAACGCATATGTCAGGTTGAGGGCAGACATGCCTCCTTAACCTAGATAGGAAGAAGTCCCAGTCATCAGCTGACTCCCCTGGTGTTATTGCGAACACAATCGGAAGGATTCTCCCACGGCCGTCTTGTGCCACAAACTAGCAATAGCCGTCGCGTATATCTACCATACATGAAGGTACCGTCAATTTGTACCAATGGCTTGCGGTATGTAAAAGCATCTCGGCATTGCTTAAATGTCCGAAACGGATGCTTGAACATTGTGCATCCACGGAGCGAGCGATCGTTGTAGTACGCCGCTCGCTTTCAAGGTCTCATTGTCTTTGCTCGGGACATACCTCTCCGAAGACTGACACCGCTGCCACACTTCATTATATGAAGCGTCCCACCGACCGTGCAACTTTTCCAACGCCTTCTGCTTGGCTATCCAATCCTTTCTAAGAGGGCGTGTACCCCAATTGGCTACGAATATTGCCAATTAAGGCCGCAGATCGTAGTTTTGGGATCGGCCTTCACCGTCGGGATTATTAAATCGGCCAACATGTCCGAATCCATCCTCGGATGATCTTGTGTTACACTGTCAACGAAGCACGTTAAATAATGTAACATTACATAATATTAGTGTTATTCGAAATCATTAAACATATTGTCGCATCGCATCTGGTGAAGACATGTATGCGGACCTTTGTCCTTTTCACCTCCCACAACCCTCGTCCTTTTCCTCAACGACGCCATGATTTTCCATGAACATGTACCGTCTTGAATCGCACACTCGCCTCGTACTTATCCGGCTGGATTTAACCATATTGTAGTTAACCCCGAATTCTCGATCTTTGTATTGTTTTAATGCAAGCAAGAAAAGTATTCTTGTCGGAAAGCGGTTACCAACTTCTAATTGGTCCAAATTCAACGAAGAATTTGTACGATCCGCGCGTCCGTGTGGTAGTTCAGAAACTCCAATGCATCATCTTGAGATAGATCGACATTATGCATGTGGCACGAAGGTGAGTATGCCGGAATAGCGGATCTTCTTCTTCTTCGTCCGAACCGCCTCAACGTCTTTGGTACAATTGGAACGGCTCCGGTTCGAGAAAATAATCCAACTACGCACCGTCAAGCCCCGGCTCCCAAGGTGGATCCACATCGGATTCATCGTCCGACTCTCCATAACTCGTTGTAACAAACGAGGGCCCTCATTTGGTGGATGTCGTCGGGAGTACATCATCCCTCCTTAAACATCTTTCGTAAAGATCCCAATCATATGTGGATTGCCAACCACTAGAAGTTGATGACGTCTCCCAAAATGTATTTCTGTCATCGAACGTCGACTGACGAATATGCATGTCCCATCCACCGACCGAGTGTCGTGCAGGGGTTATGTTTTCCATACTACTACCGCACACGGGCATACGTGTTTGCCTCCCACTTACAGAGTGTCGGCTTGGGGTCGTATTCCCCTCGAACGATACTAGATGTTGAGGTCGCAGAAAGATCACTTGGAGATGAAAATTCTACATATACCTCGATATAGGGTGAACCACGGCAAGATGAGTCTCCACCATTGCCTCAAGGCTCGAGGACCTTTGATGTCGAATGAGTCATATCTCACCGGATCAACCAAGCGCAAAATCTATACTTAATAGACACAACTTTCATTAGCGTTGTTCGAATATTTTACGCCTAATTCTTTTTGCGAAGTTCTACCAAATCAACGTCCGATTAAAACTCAATGTATTTGTGTTCTCCGATAAGAAAACAACACCATTTTTGGTGTCACGAACTTCACCATCGTAGTAAATAACAGCGATTAATACGTTTCACTCATTTTCAATTTTTATTCTTTTGCCCGAATTTGCCTTCGCGCAACTTGAGAATGAAATTTGCTCGATTTATAGCCTAAGTTTGCGGATACCATCAGAGCAAAAGAGCGCCCACGTGGGAGCGCCGAGACTCTCGCTCACGGTGCACCGCCTGGAAGCATTTTTGACCACCGTTTGTTTAGAAACGTCTCCTCAAAATAATTTTGCCGGAGTCCACTGTAGCAAAAGAGCGTCCACGCGGCAGCGTTTTTAGCCATCTTGTTTGTTCGTAAACGTCTCCTCAAAATTATTTTGCCGGAGACTACTGGCCAAAAACTCAATTCATTTTTCACATTGCAAGTGGACGGAAGGAACCCCAAAAACGCGGCCACGTCAGCGCGTTTTTGGGGGAAAAGTGGCTAAAGCGCCCAGTGCGCTTTTGGCACACCAAAGCAAAAGCACTCCTATGTGGACGCGTTTTCTTTGAGGTGGCTAAAAGCGCCCTCCGGGCGCTTTAGCCATTTTTCTCAAAAAATGCTTGACGTGGCGTGGCGTTGGGGGGAAAATGGTACATTCGGTAAATTTTTCGAAAGTGGTATATTAAGGTAATTTTTTTTGGTATATATGGGAGCTTTGCCCTCTTTTATTTATTATATTTACTTATTATAATAAATAATATAATATATATATATACTTAATGATTAAGATGTAATATTATAATATTATAATATATATATTTTAACTTTAAGTTTTATAAATATATATCTTATGCCGCCACATTTAAGAACAATGGCATAATTGCTCCTTTAGCCCCTTTAATTTTTCTTTAATCTATAATTGAATTTTTACCCTATATGTAATTTAATCCTTATACCTAATTACTCTTAATTCATGCAAATTCACTTAACCAAAACCTAATTAACTACACAACTAGCTTCGTAAATATTTTTAATAAATATTTACAAGTCTGATTTACGGGAATAGAGTCTCGGGAATGCACTTTTTTAATTTGGTCTTTTTTAATTAATTAACTATCAAAACGTTAAAATTTTTCAACAAAACTTTAATACCACCTTAATGACACGGCTCTGTTTATAAAAACAAGGTCCCGATACCTCATTTTCTAAAACCACTTGAACTTAATAAATCACTTATATAACATAAATTATCAAATCAAAAACCTTTTTAAAAATCACATTTGTCACGTAAATATTAAAGAATAATATTTACGAACTTACTCGTCAAATTTTGGTCGCCCCGAAACCACTGTTTCTGACACCACAGAAAAATGGGCTGTTACATTTCATGCGATCTGTTCTGGTTTGGTTTTCTGATTTGGTTACTGTCAATGTGTTTTAGGCCTGGGAACCATCGTTGTTACTTTCACGTCAAAACCGTATTAGGTGGGTATTGATAACCTAACTTTCGTTTCAAGTTTAGTCATCGAAAAACTAACTGTCGCCTCCACACGATTTTGTGGTAGGCCGTGTAACTCTTTGTTCATGAAAATTGGAGGCACACGGGCGTGTGTCTAGGCCGTATGAAGGCACACGAGCCAGCTATCCAGGTCATGTGAAACCACACGGACATGTGAACCAATATTTAGAATTTTTCCCTTGGGCCACAAGCATCGTTCGAAATGAACGCAAGCCTACTGTAAGGTCCGTTCGATCTAAATTAGGCTATATAACTTTATGTATGATGATATGATGATGAACAACTTGTGATCTGTATGTATGTCTGCTATGTTTGAACCTAAGTAAGTAGGACCTGCCAGACGTAATGTGCTATTGTCTAATGTGTACGAATTATCCAGGTATGGTCTGTATTTTGTTAAGTTTATTGGTACGCCTTTACGTGACTCTATTGCTTAAGAACATATGATATCTAAATATGTTGAATTGGCTGGTACTGATTCTGATTTATAACCATGCATGTGACTTCATGGCAAATCTGAAATTATTTGTTAAGTTTTGATAAATCTGCCTTATAACTCGTGAACTCCCATGCCTACTGACTCTGTTACTGTATTATAGCATGACTTACATGCTTATCACTCTACTTCTGTATATGCATGCCATGACACATTGCATGGGACTTGGGACGATGTGAAATGAGGAAGTTTTCGGCAGTTTGATTATCTGCATTATATGGTGGTTTATCCACGTTTCTATTCTGACAACTTGGCTGCAATATAGTGGCTTGACCACATGTACCCGATCTGGCAATTTTATCTACAAAATTTTGGTGGCACTGTCTATAGTTATCTGTTGGTGATTTGGCTGGACGAGTTCTAGGGGAAACTCTATTTTGGTGTGTAGTGGAGTTGGGTAGGATGGTTTTTGATAAATCTGCATTTTGATCTGTTTTAAAAATACCGCATATGTATAAACATACATCTTCTGTGTAGCTCTGTTCAGTTCTGTCATGTTCTACTCTGTCCTGTTTTGGTAGGTTTGTGTTGTTCTATTATACTAGCATAATGGCAACCTTCGTGATACTCTAGTCTGTTCTGTTCTGGTCTTATATTTGCTATTAAGTTCTCTGTGTTACTCTGATTTATATACTATGTTTTGTTATTTGTAATTGATGCTGGCTACACACTAGGCTTTATAGCTCACATTTTGGTTTTATATTAGTGTGTCCAGGAAAGTCTCTAACTTAGGACCGGATGACATGTGGGAGCTTAGATTGTTTTTCAATAATGTAAAAATGCTTTTGATCTTTTGGGTTTCTAGTGTGTTTCTAAGCTCGTTTTGGTTTTGCTAAATTCGTCAGTAGTTGATAATTTTTAATGCAAAACTACAAAACCACTAAAGTCGACAAAAGGGATTTCGATTTTTAACGCTAAACTCTGAAAAGATTTTCTGCCACGAATCAAGTAAAGTTTTGAATGTTTTCTGAATAATTACTGAAATCAATTTTCAATACGCTGGTGTAACTCGTCCAGATTCGACTTAAACTTCTAGGTCGGGTTTGGGGTGTTACATATTTAGTTGAAATCCTCTACTCGGAGATAGAATTGACGAGAAGAAGCTATGGTGTTGCTGAAAACGGCTATTGAAAGCTACTAATTCGGTGACTCTCAGCTGTGCATCTTCAACCCAAAAATAATTATCCGTGATTTTCATCCCTTCTTCTGCCATTGCATGTGCAGTTGAGTTTCCTCCTCTAGCAATAAACTTTCAATGACAAGCTAAGAAGCTTCTGGATAAAGCCTTCACATCTCAGGTAATCGGTCTAATCTCTGAATAATCCTCCTCTGGCATTTGAAATTTCTTAATAAAGGTCCTTGAATCACCATTTAATCTTTCAGTATTAACTCTACAACCCGGATCGTAGTTAATACTATGATCACAATTTAATACTACAATCACAATTTAATAACTACATCTATATTGAATCCTCCTCTTCCAGTATTAACTTTGCAACCCAGATCGTAGTTATTTTTGCTTGGTTTTTACCCAGTAGCCAATAATCCTGCCAAATAGAAACCGATTGCTTTGAGCCAATCCTCTTACGTAAACCTGAGCTCAGGAAAGCTTTAGAGCACCATATGCTTATCTAAACCAGTTATGGGTTTGACCCCAATAGAGCCTCCAAAAAATTCGAGTTTTGGTAGTAATTTGCTCGAGTCAGTCTTGACGTTAAAGAACTCGAGTTCTCAAATAATCTCCACCATTGCTTTCCTAACATAGCAATGTTAAACTTTGATAAATAAAAAAACCCCATTCCACCTTCATCTTTTGAAAAACACAAGGATTGCTAAGAACACCAGTGCAAACCTTTTTTCCTTACTTTTTTCTGCCACAAGAATCGAGCAAGTAAAGATTTGAGTTCTTTACAAAAAGAACTAGGCAGTAGAAAACATGACATAACAAACATAGGTATTATCTGTAGCACCGCTTTGATGAGGACTTCTCTACCCCCAATGGACATCAATTTTGAGCTTCAGTTGTTCAGCCTTCTAATAATTTTTTCCGTTACCTCCCTAAAACCTTTCTTTTTATTAAGACCCATAATTGAGGGAAGCCTGAGATATTTTTCAAGGTTAATACTCGAACTCACCCCCAATATTCGACACATAGCCTCCCTATTTTCATGGTTCACATTAGAACTGAAAAAAGTACCTGATTTATCAAAGTTTATTAACTGACCCAAACTGTTTGCATAAATCTCTAATCTATCTTTTAGTGCCTTTTCCCTTCTGTCGTGGCCTCTCCAAAGATCAAACTATCGCCTGCAAACAACAAATGAGTTATAAGCAAAGCATGTCTATTAATGCGAACACCCTTTAAAATGCCTTGTGTCGAAGCCATTCATAAAAGGGTTGAGAGCCCCTCACTACAAATAAGGAACAATTATGGACTGATTAGATTTCCCTGCTGAAGACCTCGAGATGGATAAAAAAACACACCAATCTCCTAGTTTAAAACCATAGAATAAGAAATTGATTCAACATACTTCATAATTTTCTGAATCTAAGTTTATGAAAAACCCATCTTTCTAAGCATGAGATTAATAAAAGGCCACTCCAGTCTATCGTACGCCTTACGCATGTCTAATTTGAGTGCAAAAGACCTCTCTTTCCCCAATCTCTTCTTTTTCATGGAATTCAAGATTTTATAAGTTGCAAGGATGTTGTCTGAAATGAGCCTTTCTGGAACAAATGCACTTTGAGCCTTATCGATACAGTAGTGAAGAACTGATTAGAATCTGTTCACTAACATCTTTGCAATGATTTTGTACAGAATGTTTACATAGGCTAACCGACCTGAATTGAGCCATATTTTGGGGATTATTGACCTTTGGGATCAACACAATACGAGTCTGATTGATATCTAAAATATCATGACTCCCATTGCAATAGTTCACCACCTCCTTACCAACAATATGCTAGAATCTTAAATAGAAAACTGCTCCCAAACCATCTTAACTTGAGGCCTTTAAAGGGCACATAGATTTTAAGGCAGTCTACACTTCCTCATCGGAAAAAACCTTTACAAGATCCTCGTTCATTTTGTGGGTAATGCACGGTGTGACCCCTGCCAAAATTTCATCTTCATTTTCTATCTCATTTGATGAAAAAAAAAAGAGTTGAAATAATTATTTGCAAGTGACAACAAGTCTTCAGTACTTTCATAATAGTTTCCTGTAACACACCTCACCCGTATTCAACACCGGAATAGGGTTACGGAGCATTACCGGACTTATAAAATAATTAAACAATAATTTCACATACATTTACACATTTCATATAATCATCATTTAAACTCAATCACATTGTCCCTAATACGAGCTTACGAGGCCCTAAACATGCTTTAGAAGTGGTTCGGGACTAAACTGATAACTTAGTAAACTTTTACGAGACTTAGAAATTTTTCAAAGTTCAGGGGTCATAGGCCCGTGTGGCCTGACCGTCTGCATCACACGGCCAAAGACACGCTCTTGTCACAGGCCGTGTGGAAATTCAAAATAGGATCACATGGCCGTGTCCCTGCACGTGTCCGACCCCATGTAACTCTCTGACTTGGGTCACACAGCCAACACAGACGCCCGTGTGGCTAGCCCGTGTGCCCTAAAAATGGTCACACATGTTTGTGTGCCAGGCCGTGTACTAGGCCATTCCAAACTTGTAGGGTATACTGACTTATGCCTCACGGCCAAGTCACACGCCCGTGCGCTGGGCCGTGTGGAGCATACTGACTTGATTTCTATTTCAACACCAGGGGACACACAACCGTGCAACCTGACCGTGTGTCACACACGGCTGAGACACAAGCCTATGTCTCTGCCCTTGTGGAAAAAAAATAGGCTATTTACTAAGCCATTTTGCCACCCAAATTGCATGTACCTACACCAACTCAAATGGCACAAACCAAGACAAAAATAGGCATTCAATCAACCTCATCCAAGCATCATTTATACCATTTCAATACCAACCAATACCAAGCATATCAATACCACAACACACCAACCAATTTCATACCAAACTCACTTTTACAATACATCAAAATAACCAATTCCAAATATGCATTATTTTCCTAGATTCACTAGCATACCAAATTCAATTCTCAATCATTTAATACCTATATTTACCAAATATTAATAAGCATAACATAATCATATTTAGACACCTAACCAAAGCCATATACACATATGAAAACACAACCAAACCAACAAAATTAAGCCAACTCTCATGGCTATATACAAAACCAAAACATTAACATTTACAAGCCATTACAATTGGCTAAATTCATTATCAAACCATAACCTAAAATAACCAAAGTTCCTATACATGCCATATACTTAAGATAATTAAGTTCAAAAGTACCAAAATGATAGTAGGATAGTGTAATGAAGTCTCTGACAATCCTGAATCTGAGCTAGCTTTGATTTCACTATAAAACACACAAAATAAACAAAGTAAGCTATAAAGCTTAGTAAGCTCGTATGAAGATAATAAGCAAAACTCACCATTTAATTTACCATTCAAAACATGCATGTAACATACCATAAATTAATTAACCATAATGTTAACATGTATTAAATCATCTATATAACCATGAGTTCACTTCTTTCATAAGTTCGATACATATACAGTTTTCGTACATACCTATTTTGATACGTATCTATTCTCACCATTTCATATCTCCGATATACCCGTTGAACCATTTGGAATAATACAGGATACTCGGGAGTCTCGCACCCTAAGTGCCAATATATACAGCCGAAGCTATCTCAATAAATCTTGCACCGAAGTGGCAATACATAGCCGAAGCTATCTCAATAATGCTCACTCTCGAGCTATCAACGGGTCTGCTCACACAAGCTGACGGTCATGACAAAGCTACACAGTGCTGCTCACACAAGTTGATGAGAATCCACAACACAGGCTAGATAACTCAGCCACCGGTAAGACGTACGGACCAGTACCCAAACAATAATAACCCCTAATCACATGTCATTCGTATCCTAATCTATTCCTAAGGTTCAATCGGGATTTCTCGTTGCCAAATCATCGTCGAATGTGTAACATCCCGATTTAGACCCTAGTCGGAATAGTGGTTCGAGACCACAAATCCGAGATCGTAAAAATATTTTAATGATATTTTCTGTGTGAATATTATGTGACTTAGCCTGTGTGAAAATTTTGTGTGATAATTTGATCGTTTGTGTGCCGAATTAAGAGAAAGGGCTTAATTGCATAGAGTGTAAAATGCTGTGTGCTGATTTGTGAGTACTTAATTATTGTTGGCTTTTAAAGGTGGAGGCCTGATGAGGCAATTTAACCTTTTTAATGGTAGTGGATATTAAATGGACAAATATGCCATTAATGTATATTTGTTATTTAATGTTTAGTAAAAGGGAGAGTATGGTAAAATGAATATTATTATGTTTGTAATAAACAGAAGAAAAAGATGAACATTATCATCTTACTTTGGGGGGTGCCAAAAGTAAAAGAAAAAGAAAAGGTTAAGCTTGTTCATTCGGCCATGGTTCAAGCATAAATCGGGTATGTGTTTTCGATTGATTTTTGATAATTTCTACGTTTTTGCAATCGTTGCTTTGAGAGCTACAAAACCCATGTTTTGATTTTGTGAAATGATGATGTTTTTACGAGATGCCATTGATGATATGTTAAGCTTTTTGATGATTTTTGGTGTTAAATGAAAGATATGAAATAGATGAACATGTTTTGTTCTTGAATTTTTGATGAATTTAGCTAAATAGTCCTAAACTAAGAAAATGGTAGATTGAGGGACTAAATTGCAAATTTGATGAAAAATGTGGGTTTGTATGTGATGTATAAGAATTCGGCTAAGCACATGTATATTGAAATTTTGAGTATTTGATGATTTTGTGAGATAGGGACTAAAGTGTCGAAATGTGAAAATGTGAGGGCTATTTTGTAAAATGCCCTAAATGTGTGTGTGTGGACTAAATTGAATGAGTTAGTGATTAAATGGACTGAATTTGAATGTGTATAGACCAAGAGAGGAGAGGTTGGGATCGAGATCGAGGCAAAGAGAAAGTACTCGATTAATCGACCGTTTTGGTATTTTGACATCCGAGGTAAGTTCGGATATAATACATGTTATTAACATATGTTTTTGTATTATGAAATGAATGTGTATATGTGTATGAAATTGAGATGCTATGTGCAGGATTTAGTTAAGGGCACTAAGTGTACGATATTAAAATTGAAATAGAAAAGAATAGCACTGTGTGTGCGATGTTATGAAAGCTTCAGCTTATAGAATTGGCATTGTGTGTGCGTTACCGAGATAAGTCGGTTGGAAAATTTGGCACTAAGTGTGTGATGACTAATATGTACCGACCATGTATATAGCACTGAGTGTGCGAATAAGTTGATTGAATATTAAAGGATGATCAACAAGTAATATTGAGCATTGAGTAGCTTGGAAATTGAATAACTATGTGTTAGCCAAGGTATGTCTTGAACCTTTGTGGTTGATGAATTTATAGATAAAGCTATAGATGGATGAATGAGTATCTTGACTAGGGATGATATAGTATGGATAAGAGAGAAATGATCTATGTGATGGTTATTGATTATATTGGTTTGGTTTAATGACACGATTATATTGCATATCGAACTTACTAAGCTATAGAAAGCTTTCTTGTGTGATTTCTTTCTACGCTGCAAATTGTCGAAGTAAAGCTAGCTCGGATCCAGGGATCACAAGATCTCGATCACACTATCGGCAATCTATTTTGGGTATTTTGAAAAGATGTACATAGTTAAAATATGGCATGTATAGGCTGGTCATTTGAATCATGTTTGATGTTTGTAAGTAGCCATGTGATGTGGCTAGATATGTGCTAGTCTTAACATGAATGAATTTGATATATTTGATGCATCTTTTGGCATGATTTGTGGGTTGAGAAATTGACTATTGAATGGTAACTTTGTGTTAGTAAAATGCTAGTAGGAATTAGTGAAATTGAGAAGGAATGATGTTTGGTATTGAATGTATTATACTTGTGATGGGATTGATTTTGGTATTGAATTTGTTATGATTGGAATGGGAATTGAATGCATAGATTGGGTAGTCATATTGGTAAGTTTTTTGTTGCCTTATGTGCATGATATGTTTTGGTATGTGTTACTTGTAGGTTTGACCTAAGTGGGTGGCATGTTGGCCTTGCAAAATGGCCTATAATGTCACACGATCAAGGCACACGGGCGTACCTCTGGCAGTGGGTGAATTGGCAGACTGACTTAGTAGCACACGGCCTCGACACGGGGGTGTCAGCAAACCGTGGTGTACAAGTCAGTAGCTAGCTAAGAGCAGACGGCCATGGCACACGGGCGTGCTTGGTGGCCTTGGTGGGGAAGACAGTATAGGACCACGGTCAGGACACACGGGCGTGCCTGGTGGCCGTGGGGACTAAGTCAGTATATAGACACGGAAGGACACACGGGGGTGTCTAGAAGCCGTGGAGGACACACGGTCTCTTCCCACGGGCGTGTCTCCCCTGTATTTTAGAAAAGTTTCAAATTTTCATGAAATTTTATATGTGTTTCGGTTTAGTCCCGACTCGGTTTAGAAGCATGCTTAGGGTCTTGATGACTCATTTAAGGGACACTATGATTGTAATTAAACGTGATTGACTTTGTGTCACAAATTCTAGATGTTAAATGTTTTGATTGATCGGTAATACCTCTTAACCCCTTTTCGGCGACTGTCTCGGGTTAGGGGTGTTACATTTTTATTGGTATCAGAGCTACGGTTTAGTCGATTCTCGGACTAACGTAGCGCGTGTGAGTTTAGCTATATATGCCATATATGAAATTGCGATAGTGTGATGAATGCTGACAGTTAAAAATGTGTTTTCTTATAGTAATGGATCTCAATCGAGCAGTTGCTGATGACGTAGAGAGTAATGCGCCTGCTCCCGCTCAAGGGACAACCACCACATCTAGGCCAAATGAAGGTAGTGAGAGTGGAG